>CM039504.1:41746033-41788176 GCA_022432975.1 Begonia masoniana | reverse complement strand
TTTTTTTTTTTTTTTTTTTTTTTTTTTTTTTTTTTTTTTTTTTTTTTTTTTTTTTTTTTTTTTTTTTTTTTTTTTTTTTTTTTTTTTTTTTTTTTTTTTTTTTTTTTTTTTTTTTTTTTTTTTTTTTTTTTTTTTTTTTTTTTTTTTTTTTTTTTTTTTTTTTTTTTTTTTTTTTTTTTTTTTTTTTTTTTTTTTTTTTTTTTTTTTTTTTTTTTTTTTTTTTTTTTTTTTTTTTTTTTTTTTTTTTTTTTTTTTTTTTTTTTTTTTTTTTTTTTTTTTTTTTTTAATCTCATGGTCTACACCGAAACTCCCAAAAACATAATAACTGACATTAGTCTCTTAACCATATTCACTACTTCCAATTGAGCTCAACACGTCCTTGATCATGCATCGAGTACTATCAAGTTCCTAAATCTCCAATTAGTCATTTGCAAATTTTATTTTCTAGCTAATCTAATTTGGCCTTATGTTCAGGTTTCCCGATCAGTGTTCATTTCAAACCCTAAATTTCCTAGTAAAATCAACTTCAAGGTCTCCTTAATCAATGTTTCCTTCAGCTATACCTAGAGTTAATTGTAACGACCCCTTTTCCCAGCAAGATATTGTCTGCTCTGAGGATTGGGCCATAGCCCAATATCCTCCCTCATGGCTTTGTTTGGCGAGGACTTCCCAGTCGGTCACCTAACCTGGTACTACTCTCGTTGAAGCACTTTTAACTTTGGAGTTCTTGTGGGATCCGTTGTCAATTATGCTCCAAAACACGTCTTACTATCTTGGGAGGATCTCTTTACATATGTTTCATTTTCACATACTTTCCCAAGCGATGTGGGATTGTGACAACCCCCTCTTTATGACCTGTCACCTTTCAGTTCACCCGCGCGGATGTACCGCCATCCGGGTTCCAGTTTGTGCAGCCATCGTACACATACTTACACATTCGGGTCATCACAATCACCTCCCCTCGGTGGCCCAACGTCCTCGTTGGCCATATTTCCAGTTGGGTACAGGCTCTGATGCCATTTGTAACGACCCATTTTCCCAACAAGATATTCTCCGCTCTGGGGATTGGGCCGTAGCCCAATATCCTTCCCTCACCGCTTTGTTTGGCGAGGACTTCCCAGTAGGTCACCCAACCAGGTACTACTCTCGCCGAAGCACTTTTAACTTCGGAGTTCTTATGGGATCCGCTGTCCATTGTGCTCCAAATTGCGTCTTACTTTCTTGGGAGGATATCTTTACATATGTTTCATTTCCACATACTTCCCCAAGTGATGTGGGATTGTGACAACCCCCTCTTTACGACCTGTCACCTTCCGATTTGCCCGCACAGACGTACCGCCAACCGGGTTCCAGTTCGTGCAGCCATCGCACACATACTTACACATCCGGGTCATCACATGAATAATAATACATAAGCTCCCTAACCTCACTTAGGTTTACTATCGTCTAACGATTTGAAATAACCCTTGAGTTGTAACCCAATCTCATACATAAGTTCACCAACTTTAACCATAGTCATGATGTATGGCGACTCGAGTTCTACATTTCCCTTGTAATGACCTCTCATAAACTATATAATCGAAACTACTCTCAAGGTTGCAATCTCGAAAAACTTAGCAATTTCCTTCCTTAATAGTAACTCATAATTCCACTAGCTCTTTCCCTTCCGGTCTTATCTTCCAACGTGACACTCTTTTCCTTGAGCCACAGCTAATAGGAATGTCTACTCAATTTATCACTTAAAGTAAATCAACTGCAGCATCCTTCTTGAGCAATCTTAGTGACTTTACCTTGGTCAAAATCCAAAATTTAGTAGCCCTTGGATTAACCAACTTCCTCACATCGGTCATTCTGAACTTAGTGTTTTAACCTTTAATGTTCGTAGACCCCTTGCTCACCATCAAACCCATTATACTATTAACCCACATTCGTTTTTCTCAACTTATACCGTGTGCTTATCGAGCTCCTTCTTTCGTTCGTCTATTGACAAGCAAATCTTTCCCCTAATTCTTTTATCTTTAATGCAACTACTCCTATCCGAGGGATCCTTAAGTTTCTTCGTAGGCTTACTAATTGATCCTTATCCCTTTTGTTCATTCCATTTCCCATTAACCATGCTAAGGCCCATGTCAAATTCCTCGTCCCCTATCGATACGACACTACCTTTATCTCTGGATCTATGTGTACTGACACTCCGAATGGTAGCATGACACAATAGGACTTGTTGGCCGACATTGGTAATAACTTCACCTGACTAATTACTTCATTGCTATAAAAGGATAGGTAGCTCCCGTAACCATGAGTGCGCAAGCAGCCTGTTGTAGACCAAAATTGTACCTGTTATGCCTGTGTGTTGTACTGCGTCTTCATTTTCCATCAAGGCAAAGACTCTAGGCACCACTCTTGCTCGGTTTGCATCAGGTGGCATAGGACAGTCCCTAATCAGATGGGCAACCTTGTCGCACCTGAAACATTGGCCCGTGTTAAGCTTGCATTCGCCGTAGTGGTTCTTTTGGCAGGTGGAACATAGAGGAGCTTGATGGGTCCCTCGAGGTCGTTTCCCTTTCCCTTGGTATTCATTTGGGTCATAGAGCCTTTTAACACCCCTCTGTTGTTGCTGCCAACCCCCTTTGTTCTGCTGTGGTTGCCAACTCATATTCTGTTGTGGCTGCACATCTCTAACAAACTTCTTTGGCCCATCGCGGTATCCCTGAACCGTCACTTCTACCTCTTCCAGTTCCAAGGCCTTAGCCACACCCTCGGTATGGTGTATGTTATGAATCCCTGCTGTTTTCACCCCCTTGAACAGATCTGGTTTCAATCCTTGAACAAATTGGTGAATCTTGTCTTCTTCGCCGCTCACCAGATGGGGCACAAATCGAGACAATGCTTCAAACTTATGAATATAGTCCGCCACATAACCGGTTTGGCGCTGCTGCATAAACTCCATCTTCTTGCTGTTCTGAACAGCTCGGCTGAAGTACTTGTCAAAGAAATCCATCTTAAACAGTTCCCAAGTCATAGCCTCCACATTGGTGGTGTTTTGAATCGTGTCCCACCAATGCCTTGCATCCAGCGTAAGGTGAAAAAACAGCACATGTGATCTTATCTTCCTCATCGACCTTGGCATACTTAAACATGTCCTCAATTGTTTGAATCCATTCCTTAGCATAAATGGGATCTTAAACTTGGCCATTGAATGTCGGAGGTCATAGCCGGCAAAATCGCTCGCCACTTTGGTCATGGGTTGCACTCGAACTAGAGTTTCCTTGTTCGTCTCTAGCCACGAGCCGCTCAATCTGACAGGATTGGCGATGAACCAACTCCGTTAGCTGAGCAACTGTGTTACTTTCTTCATTGACTTCTCTACCTTGACCTCTCACCATCTTGAAATTCCTAAACATATCATAAAGACATCTTAACTTTAAATGACAGTATTAAAATCATAAACACTTACAGTTGTTGGAGTGTACTCATGTGGTGATTTGTACTGGTAGGCAGTCTACAAAACCGATTTTAAAACCCTGGTGCTTTGATACCACTCTGTAACGACCCGAAACCAGTTTCCCTTTTACCGGGCCGTCACAAGAATTACTTGACTTTGACTTCTACTTAGACATTTTTGGATGTGAAAATTTTTGACTTTTAAAACATTTAAAACGAGGCTAAAATCGTTAAAGTTGTTTGAGAATTCACTTAAGGAATATATATTTATATAAGGGAAACAATCGAGGCAAAACGTTCGAAACCAAAACATCACAGCTGATCGACATCTAGGAGTATCGGACGAGGTCGACATTTCTAACTCTCTAGAATTGACCTCTTAATAATTGAACGACATCTGCCAAGCGACATCTTCGACCACTAACGACATCTGCCGAACGACATCTAGGAATCTTGTCGATTAACATCTACCCTCAACATCGACTAGTTAACATCTATACTCAACATCGACCGATTTTGTATCACCAGGTTTTACGGGATTTTTGTAATTCCATTATATAATGGCATTTTGGTAAATATGTCGAATTAAGTCTGTTTTGCGAACGAAAAGTTTTAATAAAGCCTCAGTAAAATATTTGAATTTCTGGTGAAATAAGAAAATTTGGAGAAACTGGATCGAGAGATCAATTAACGAAATAAGCGATGAAACAAATAGAAGATAAAAGGGAGGGCAAAATGGTCATTCGATAGGTTAAATTTTAATAAAAATCACAAATTTCCTCCCCTCCCTCAACACTTCGCGAATTCTCCCTGCAAATCACCCTCCAACGGCGATTTCTCTCCCTCACGCGATTCTCCTCTCTGACGATGATCCTCCTCCTCTGGTGACTCGGTTCTTCACGTTTTCTTCTCCAATCACGACCCTGGGTAAGTTTCTATAGTTTTCAGACATTAGATTTCTATTTTTGCAAAGTTATACGGTTAGGGTTTCGTTTAGGGTTTTTGCGAAATAGCCGGGTTATGTTAGAAAAGGCTAGGGTTGCCCTATTTATAACTTTGGTGGACGTATTAGTGAGCATTGGAAGTAGTTGGGCAAGTTAATGGTTATTAATGCGACTTTTGGGTGGTTGGAAGTTTTGAAAACTCCATTAATGGAAGTTACTTATTCACGAGTACAAATTGCTCGATAAAATGCCTCAACGAGGTAAATTAGAGTTTTAGGAAATTTTCTTTAGCTAGGAGTTCCGTTAGTTTTCAAGTTCGATGATTTAGGCTCGGTTTAATCCCGTGTGTTGTGAAATGTTTAGGTGAACAACGCGCGTGGACGGAGCTCGTTGTGCTATGGACGTGAGGTAAGTCTTCGTGCTTTGTTTGGCCGGTTTGGCCTACACCAAGATTTTGACGTCAATGAGGATATTGGTGAATTCCGTAGTTTTAGAATAAGTGGTTGGGTAGTTTAGGTGTGTATGTCCTAGTGTGTTTTCTAAGATTTATCGTTTGTTTTCTACGTTAGTTATAAAATTTGCAATATGAACTGTACATGCATCACACTCCTTCAAAATAGCATGAAAATGAATTTTACATGCGTTTTATTAAAAGAACCGAATTAATGAAAAGGAACGAATGCATGTAATCCTGGTCATGACGGGGTGGGGTTCAGACATGGGTGTCCAATAAGTGAAGCATGTTTTCTCCCCGGTAGATGGAAAGGGCTATCTAACCGCCAGACGTGCCCTTTCCATCTGGTGAGAGTAGACCTCGGTGACATCCCGTTATGTAACTAAATGATTTAAATGACTGCATGATTTTATGAATGACATATGCACAGCACGCATTTGCATTTACGTAGATTTACTGAGCCCTTTAGCTCATAGAATGTCTCTGTGGTGTAGATGACTTTGATACAGGTGAGGATGACATTCCTCTACCCGACGCATGAGCTGGTTGAAGAAGAATGCCCGTGGGAGTGCGCTGGCTTAGTCTGAGCGACTTTTGACCCGTGGGGGACGATGTAAAGGTATTTTTGGTTAGAGATGGGTAAAAAATGTATAGATGGTACATATAGATCGATGTAGTTATTACGTTTAAGTTGACATAGAGTTTAACTTGAACTTGGCATTGATAATGGATACATTCGGATGAATTTCGATGATGGGTTAGCTTTTGAGTAAAATACGTGTAAATGTTAGTATTCTGCTATCTATGATAGTCGTTGATGATTTTAGATTTTTCTGGAATTGTTTGGTGATCTCTTTTAGATGTGGAGAATTGTTTAGTTTTAAAATGGATCCACGCAATTCATTTTCACAAAATTTACTCCGTTTTAAATGCTTGAGTCGTGTTTATAGTGATTGATGAATGAGGTTATGAAGAGATTTTATGTTGAAGTGTTTGTTGTGAATTGTGCTTAGAAGTAGGTTGATGAAAGGATAGAGGTATGAGGAAAGGTGGTGAAGTGTGTACGAGGGGGAATGGGGCATGAGAAAAGGAAGGGAAAGAAAAAGAAGGGAAGGGAAAGAAAAAGAAAGAGCCGATCGATTGCCAAAAGAGGGGCGATCGAACGTAGAATTCTCTTGTTTTCCAGAGAGTTACCCAATCGTTCGCCAGAAAGGGGGCGAACGATCGGCTCCTGCAGGCTACGCTCTGGAATAATTCCAGAGTGGCAGCCGATCGATCGCCAGATGAGGGGCGATCGATCGGCTGTCTAGGGGCCGATCGATCGGCTGTCAAGTGGCCGATCGATCGCCCCTTTGTTTTCTCGTTTCGGACATGTTTGCCCTCGGTCCTTGCACTGCATTTTTCCCTTCGTTTAATACATGGTTTATTTGATGGATTTTAGATAATTTCAACAATATGAGACTTCGATTTAGAGGTGTAAAAGTCAAAAATTTTATGAGGGTTATAAAAGAAAAAAAAAAGAAAAGAAAATTTTTTACAAGAAATTAAGGTATAGGAATAAGGGACGTTACAGATTTACATCTACGCTCAACATCGACCGATTTACATCTATGCTCAACATCAACCGATTTAACATCAACACTCAACATCGACCGATTTACTTCTACACTCAACATCGATCGATTTACTTCGACACTCAACATCGATCGATTTACTTCTATACTCAACATCAGCCGATTTAACATCAGTACTCAACATCAACCGATTTAACATCAACACGCAACATCAACCGATTAACATCTGCCGATAATCGGTCGAAGTTGACACTTCAACTCTCTAACTTCTATAAATTTAAGTTCCATTTCTAGGATCATCTTAAACATAAAACATCAAAAACCTCGACTTGAACACGTAGCGGAAGACTTAGAAAAAACGGGTGAAAACCTTTAACCTTAAAATTCTTCTTTAAATCATAACCAGTACCAACAAATGTAACATCCCCAAATTTCTATATACATAAATCCTAAAAGTCTCGAAAATTTAAACTTTTACATTTTTTCTTATAACTGAACTTTCCTATTACCCGCGTCTATTCTGTAACGACCCCGTTAAGGGCCGAGACCCATTTCATAATCTTCGCGGTACACTTACTCTATTTTACTCTCTATACACCTGTTGTTTTTTTTTCTTCTCTTCTTTTTTAAAAAAAAAACAGAACTTAGAGACCTTTCCATATCTGACATAATCGAACCTTTCATGAGCTCGACTCTTCCATAAGGTAGTCGGCATATTTAGTTACAGAGTAGGGCGACTAGACCCAGACACCGACTCTGTAACGTAATCGGGTAGGAGGGAGGTATCCTTGAACAACTGGACTTCATTGTTCGCGGGCTGCATGAATTTACAGACAGCTACCGATAGAAAACACATCATCCGATCGTCACGTGCTTCGCGCGTGACTCAATATACATCGCCCGATGGAAGGCATCTACCGGTGGACACGAGCTTTTCACGTGACCCGTTAAACTCTTCCAGACCAAAAACGACAAGGTTAAAAGCTCACATCTACCGTTCACAAAACGACAAAATTTTATACCTACTTCCACCGATAGCTAAACGACAAGACATTACACTTACTTCTACCGATAGCTAGACGACAAAACATTATGCTTACTTCTACCGATGGCTAAAACACATCTACCGATCGCTAGGCGACAAAGTCCAAACCATTCCTACCGATGGTGATCAACATCTACCGATTGAATACATCCTGATCTTTTTCACAGACAAAGTATGATAGACATAAACTTGCACAATATAACCCATAGACTCATTCAGAATACGTATAGCGGAAGACTTACTTAAAACAGACCATCTTATATATATCAATTCTCAGAATCATCCTCAAGCTCAGAAGCTAAAACAGGCAATACTCAAAAATCCATTGCTATTAAAAGGATCCCGTCCTAATTAAAATTTGTATCAGACATATTTCAGTATCTGATGATATAAGAAAACTCATCCTACTTAAACCCCAGTTTTCCCAATCCTTACTGACATTATATGAGCAATAACCACGGGTCATAATCGCCTTTCTAGCCATGCACTATCACCCTGAGCACATCCAGCAACCAGCCTTAGACTTCCTCATTGAATTTGGAATCCTCACCTGTTAATTCTTCACCTACATCATAAGATTTAAACTATAAGCCTAATGCCTAGTAAGGAATGCAATGCTAACACATATGCATGAATGCACAGTTTAAAGAAACGCATGCTCATAAATCTTTTCTTGTTCTTGTTCATATTCATGTTCATATTCATCATTCATATTCATCATTTACATTGTATGGATTAAGGGAGGATTTGTGCCGGTAAAGGGGGTTTGATAGTGGAAGTGTACATGGTCCCTTGCGGGTTGTATTCTTGGTCTCTCTTTTGGGCAGTGACATACGCCAAACCGCCCCCAACCCTCTCATAATCCATGTTGCATAGGTTTCATATTCATATCTTGTTCATGAGAGAAAACATGCACTTAAAACACTTTCATATGCTTGAGAAACATTCGTGATGCATGAGCAGGGATACTCTTGGTTCATCATTCTACTGAACAGGTCATACATCTAACAAGGATCATTATTTCAGTTCAAGTATCGTAACTAACAGACAAAAGCTCAGATAATCTTTAAACATCGAAAAACAGCTTCTAACTAGTACCCCTGTGATGTAGGGCCCTAATGGCCGGGCAATCCTACACATTCACTTACCTGGTTTCCTTAGCAATTTTGAGTACTTCTCTTCAGACTTCCTCACCTGAAACATTCCACATTGTAAAGTTAAAACAACATCCTAAAAGTTCTAATCAAGAGTCACCCTAGAATCTAACGTGTATATATATATAAGTCCTTTAGCCGAGCACTCTGTGTGCGTAGTCTAAATTTCCAGAATCAAAATAACCAGATTTGGTCTAGAACTATTCCCAGTCAGTTGTAATAAAGTCCAGAATCGAATCGGAGATGCCTTTATTAAACTCGGGTTATAAACGTTACTACCATTATTCTGTCATTGAAGAATCCGAAATCCCAGCTCCAGCAGAAAACAGAGCTCAATGTAAACAACCAGTAACTACATTGTCAAAGTCTTACCTAGAGTGTGGATTGTCGGGGTGGAGGCTGAAGAATCAGTCGCTCGATAAGAGAGTCGCTGGCAGAGGGAGACAGCTCGGGGAATGAGAGAACACAGAAGGGAATGTCGGCTACAGTGAGATTTTGGTGAGGTTTAAGAGTTTCCACTTTCTATTTATATTAAATCCAATCATCCTTAATTTCAATTTTGCCACCCAACCAAGATTTTCAACACAAGTAATTAATTAAGTCTTGGCATAAATTCCAAACCGAAAAGGTCAAAATAAACATGACCGTTAAAACAGTTAAAAAAATCACCTGGTCAAACTTGTCGGGTGTTACATATTCTCATACAATTTTCATTTTCATTTATCAATTCATTTCCATTTTCATTCGTTCATCAATCGTGAGAGAATAGACTCAGGCATTAAATCCATATCTATCAATATTTAAAGACTAATTACTTTATTCAGTGGAAGATGTAAACCTAGTACTAAAATTTAACTTAATTTAAATTCTACGAAAAGCAGTGAAACATGGTTTCGGTCGACGCCTATAACCTAGTTTGGCATTTAATTCCTCTCGGGTTTCATCAATTTGAACAGTAAGGGTAGCTAATTCTCTCTATCGGGTTTGGACGAATGGTACAATAGGGGTCGACGTGGCTTCTGTAAAGAAATCAGTCGACGACTATAAACCAGACGGGAAATAAATTCCTCTCGGGTTTTGTCTCATTCGTCCACGGACTTTGGATGCCGTCTCCACTTTGGACGATGTCCCCACTTTGGACGACGTCCCCTTGAAATGGTCGATGTTATCAACCGAACTTGTCCCTGAAATGGTCGATGTCGTCAACCGAACTCCTTACTAAATACCTTCAACAAATCATTTGCTAATCGGTCGACGTTATCGACCGAGATTGCAGATGATATAACTAGTAAATATGTTCCCCCTCATGTAAACATATATTATTGTCTAGGAGGAATTACGCTTACTTGTTTTTTAGTACAAGTAGCTACGGGGTTTGCTATGACTTTTGACTATCGTCCAACTGTTACTGAGGCTTTTGCTGCTGTTCATAATGACTGAAGCTCATTTTGGTTGGTTAATCCGATCAGTTCTTATTATATCTCTTCCAAAGAGGATTCCTCATTGCTTTCTCTCATTCAAAACCGTGCATGAGACTTTCATCTCGCACGGCTCCTAAGCTAAGTGATAAAAGAAAAAAGAACTTATCTTCTTTCCTTTTTTGATTACCTTCCTCACAACTCTAGTTGCCATCTCTATATCTAGTTTACTTGTAAGTTTTACTGGGTATGCCTTATATACTGCTTTTGGGCAACCCTCCCAACAACTAAGAGATCCATTCGAGGAACACGGGGACTAGTTGAAGTAAAGGAAAGAGCCTCCCATAGAACCCTGTTCAATAAGTGGAACGCATTAGCTGTCCGCTCTCCGGTTGGGTAGTAAGGGTCGGAGAAGGGTAATCACTCATTCTTAAAACTAGCATTCTTGAGACAAAAGAGGCGGGCTGAAAAGGGTGGAAAGCTCTCCGTTCCTGGTTCTCTTGTACTCTCAAATAAAACTTAACAACTTAATTTAATATTTCCTGCCTAACATCGACCGAACTCTTAATGAAAACTTAACACCAGAACACTTACTATTTGGTCGACGTTATCGCCCATAACTTTGGACGACATTTCTCTGCCAGAATACTTAACCAAGACTTATACAATTTCCATCCCTATATCACCCATTACCCGAACGATCGCCCCTTCCTGGCGATCGATCGGCTAGCTCTCTGGATTTTGTCTAAAGAGCTGTTTTCACCTTCATATTCTTTCCCCTGTACCTACACACCATTCACCCAGAACTTCCAGAAACATTAAAACATCAATATCAATTGCCATTTCATCACCGTCAGTATTTACACTATCCAGACATCAAGCATCCTAAAATGATTCAACTATACAATTCATCTAACTATCACCCATCAGCCCATTATAACCTATAATATTACCCATCAAAATACATAACCTATGCTCCCACGGGTCAAGTATGCATCGACTGCCCAGCGCACTCCACGGGCACCCTTCATTAAGCTGCAGGCTCGTCAGGCAGTGGAAAGTCATCCTCACCTTACTCGAAGTCACCTACACTATAGAGACGCCTATGAGAATAAATCTCAGTAAATTCTACGTAAATGTCTATGCATGATCATGTATGTTCCATGCTATGAAAGCCGTCCATGTCATTTCATTTCAGTACGTGTCAGTCTATGGTTATCGAAAACGCTCGACAGATGGATAGGGCACGTCAAGCAGTTAGACAGCCTACACCATATGAAGGGAGGAAAACCCGCTCACCACGGAATGCCAGGTCTGAACCTCATCCCCGATAACCCCATGCCATGTGTTGTTTACTATGATACTTTACTTGCCCTTTTATGCACGCAGTTCTTTTTCTTTGAAATCAATGCGTAAATTCATTTTCATGGCATTTTGAAAATTATGATGCATGAACAGTTCAATATGCACAATATAACATATATAACGTGAATACCATCAAAACGCCATAAATACCATCAAACATCACAAAACTTAACCTATAAAACACCAAACTTAATTTACCCAACCAAAGCAATTAAACAACCAAACACCAAATTATCCTCAACACATTTCCGACGTATGGTGTAGGTCAATCGGCCATAGTAAGTCACGAGAACTTACCTCTTGTCTTTAGCAATCCAAGTACCTCGCTTGAGCTTTGTCACCTTAGGAGCTTCTAAGATGGCTGAATTGCGGCCAACTGGAGGAGAGAAATTTCTGTGTCCTTCAAATCTTCACAAGCGGAACAAAAAATCGTGGGAAGGTGGGGAGGGTTTCTTCTCGGCGATGAAAGAAAACAAAGGGAAGTGTGAAAAATGAAGGTGATCTCACGTATGAGAGACAAGAACAAAGAAAAGCTTCTTCCACAAGCTTTGCCACATGTCACATTCTTATTGGATGCTCTCAACTACCCACTTTTACTCTCCCTGCATTATTTTCCAACCATGTTTTATTGGTTGAACTTAGTTTGGTTTTTCCCAGACAATTCCTTCAACATTTTATCTTTATTATTCCTAATTTGCCCCTGCATTAGTTTCCAACCAATGTTTTATTTGGTTGAACTTTAGTTTGGTTTTCCCATACAATTCCTTCAACATTTTATCTTTTATTATTATTATTATTATTATTATTTTTTATATATATCACAGAAGTCATAACACAAAAGTTTCGGATGTTACAACAAATCCAGTATTTGTCAACATAAAAAAAATCCTGTTTCATCTATACTCCAATATCATAGATTTATATCAAAACATGCTAGGTGCACTCCCCTCAGGTCAAAATCGTTGTCCAGCTACAAAATCCACGTCATGAGCACCCTCCAGCAACCCGACTTAGACATCATCATTCAGTTTGAGATCCTCACCTTCTAACTCGTCACCTACATTATAAGGTGTAAACTATAAGCCTAATGCTTAGTAAGGAGTGAAACATATACATAAATGCTTATGAATACATGCTTCGTAAAAATTGTGTTCGTGTTCTTATTTCATATCATGAAAATCATGTTCGTGTTCTTATTTCATATCATGAAAATCATGTTCGTGTTCGTGTTCTTATTCATTGCTCACTTGACAAGGATTAAGGGGCACGAAGAGAAATGGTAAAAGAATCATAATCGTGGTCATTTCGGACAAAAATTGTAACGACTAGTCCGGCCCCCACCAGCAGGAGGATCCACGAACTAATCGTGCAGTGTCAACCCTGCCTCCACCAGCGAGAGAATCTGCGAGTCTTCCTGCCAGTCTGGCCCCCACCAGCGGGAGGATCCGTGAACCGTACTCATAATCTTGAGAACATAATCCTGGTACAACTCGTGGACAAATCATGGCCATTTCACCCCGTCCCACGCTTAACCATTCTTACATACATTACATATTCTTATCTTGTACATTTAAATTATGCTCATAAAATATTTTCTTATACTTTTGAGAAAATCATGATGCATAGACATAAATGCATTTGAGAACGTCATGCCATAGAAAACGAGTCATCCACCACATGTCATATCATATTGCTACTCTATTCATCATAACATAATATTCAACAAATCATAATCACCAAACAATCAACCATACAATCTTCTTAGTACTCTCGTGATGTACGATCCTAATGGCTGGAACCCTAACACCCACTTACCTAGACTCCTTAGCAATGTCGTGTCTTCACTTTACTTCGTTTCCACCTAAGACATTTCACATTTTAAATGTTAAAATTCAATCCCTAATAATCCGAATTCAAAACCAGCTAAGTTCCTAACTAAGGTAACCTTTTAAAATTCAGCTTAGACCTCTTAGGCATTTTGTCAAACACCTTCAGTGCACAACTTTGTTTTCAATAATATTAATGGCATTTGAGTACAATAACCACCAGATTCATACCAATATTAGATTCTCAATCTAAACATCAACAACATCCAAAATCCTATCATCAATGTCATTAATATGAAAAACTCATAAATACTAACGTTACTCTAACATTGTCAAGTCCTAAAATCTCAAACTCTAACTAATGAAACTCCTGAATCAAAACTTAATGAATAAACCATCTAAGCCTTACCTAGAGCTTTGGTTATTGAAGAGAACAGAGGAAGAATCAGTCGACTAGCTCGGTGGAGGAGGAACTGTAAGGATTAGACGCCCTAATCTACCTGTAACGAACGATTAGGAATACGAAAAAGAAATAACACAGATTTATAGTGGTTCACTCTCGTTGCGAGAGCTACGTCCACTGGCCGCTGACAGATTTCACTAAGATCGAAAAATGAGTTACAACAGTTTTGCCTCACACTCTCAGACACTCTCTAATCTGTGATACACTCGATAACCTAAATACATCTTTATATAATAAACGATTTATGGTTACACAATAACAGGGTAATTAATGACCAAAATACCCTCAAACCTAAATTAGGCTCCATAACTCAACAATCTCCCACTTGGAGACTAATCTCATCATCTCTCCATCTGCAGCAGCTTCACTTCAATGTCTCATCCAAGAAGTCCGACTGTAGTTGCACACAACTTCAGCTTCTCACTCGTCGCAGCTTTCGTCAACATGTCAGCTGGATTCCGACTCCTTAGGATCTTGTCAAGCGCTAATACTCCATCTTCTAAAGCAGATCTAATTAAATGATAACGCACCTGTATATGCTTTGTCTTGCCAAGATAAATCGGATTCTTTGCCAAATGGATGGAACTTTGGCTGTCACAATGCAATACACTCCCATCGTAGTTTTGGCCTAACTCGCGTAAGAAAGGCTGTAACCACATCATCTCCTTTGCAGCTTCTATGACTGCAATATACTCAGCTTCACAACTAGAAAGAGCGACAACATCTTGAAGTCTCGAAACCCAACTGATTGCAGTACCACCCAAGGTGTAGACAAACCCAGTCCTGCTCTTACTACTATCAATATCACCACCATTATCAGAATCAACGTATCCATCTAGACCCAAGTCTGATTTTTGAAAACATAAAACAAAATTTTTACTTCCCTTCAATTATCACAAGATCCATTTTATGGCTTCCCAATGTTTCCTTCCTAGATTACTCATAAACCTGCTGACAACTCCCATTGCATGTGCAATGTCTAGTCGTGTGCAAACCATCGCGTACATAAGAATACCAACAGCAAAGGCATATGGAATAGTAGCCATGTCGTCCTTCTCTTCATCAGTCAAGAGTGACGGATCTTTGGATAGTTTGAAATTACTAGCCAACAGTGTAGTGACTGGCTTAGCATCGTGCATCTTGAACCTGCTAAGAACCTTCTTTACATATTCTTCTTGTGAGAGTTTTAGAATATCCTTATCCCTGAATATCCTCATCCCAAGGATTTGTTTTGCAGCTCCCAAATCCTTCATTGCAAACTCTGTAGATAACTTCCTCTTCAGCCTGCCAATCTCATGCAAGCTTGCACCAGCAATCAACATATCATCAACGTAAAGGAGCAGAATAATATAGGAATTATCAAACCTTTTGATGTAGCAGTAGTGATCGGCTTCACATCTCACAAAGCTGTTATTCTTCATGAAGCTATCGAACCTCTTATGCCATTGCCTTTGAACCTGTTTCAAGCCATACAAGCTCTTCTGAAGCTTACACACAAGCTCCTCTTTATCTTTCACCTCGAAACCTTGCGGGTGCTGCATGTATATCTCTTCACCTAAATCACCGTGAAGAAAAACAGTTTTCACGTTCATCTGCTGAGGATGAAGGTCTTCTTTCACAACCAAACCCAAGACAGTTCTGATCGTCGTCAACTTTACCATCAATGAGAAAATCTCGGTGTAGTCAATACCTTCCTTTTGTTGGAAACCCTTGACAACCAACCTAGCCTTGTACCGCTTGCTCCCATCATATTCTTCTTTAATTCGGTAAACCCACTTGTTGTGCAGTGCTTTCTTACCATTCGGTAACTTAGTCAATTGCCTGTCAATCTCATGCAAGCTTGCTCCAGCAATCAACATATCATCAACGTAAAGGAGCAGAATAATATAGGAATTATCAAACCTTTTGATGTAGCAGTAGTGATTGGCTTCACATCTCACAAAGCTGTTATTCTTCATGAAGCTATCGAACCTCTTGTGCCATTGCCTTGGAGCCTGTTTCAAGCCATACAAGCTCTTTTGAAGCTTACACACAAGCTCCTTTTTATCTTTCACCTCGAAACCTTGCGGTTGCCGCATGTAGATCTCTTCATCTAAACCATAATGAAGAAAAGCAGTTTTCATGTCCATCTGCTGAAGATGAAAGTCTTCTTTCACAACCAAACCCAAGACAGTTCTGATCGTCATCAACTTCACCACCGGTGAGAAAATCTCGGTGTAGTCAATACCTTCCTTTGTTGGAAACCCTTGACAACCAACATAGCCTTGTACCGCTTGCTCCCATCATATTCTTCTTTAATTCGGTAAACCCTATAAGCCATACAAGCTCTTTTGAAGCTTACACACAAGCTCCTTTTTATCTTTCACCTCGAAACCTTGCGGTTGCCGCATGTAGATCTCTTCATCTAAACCATAATGAAGAAAAGCAGTTTTCATGTCCATCTGCTGAAGATGAAAGTCTTCTTTCACAACCAAACCCAAGACAGTTCTGATCGTCATCAACTTCACCACCGGTGAGAAAATCTCGGTGTAGTCAATACCTTCCTTTTGTTGGAAACCCTTGACAACCAACATAGCCTTGTACCGCTTGCTCCCATCATATTCTTCTTTAATTCGGTAAACCCACTTGTTGTGCAGTGCTTTCTTACCCTTCGGTAACTTAGTCAATTGCAAAGTTTGATTTGATTTCAATGAGTCCATCTCATCTTTCATGGTTGTCTCCCACTTAATCAAATCATTAGACTATGCTGCTTCCTCATAATATTCTGGTTCACCTGCGTCGGTTAGCAGGATGTAATTAAGAGACGGAGACCATCTATGGACTGGTTTGCTAATTCTGGATGATCTTCTCAGTTCTGCAATCAGCGTTTGTGGATTTACCTCTGGAGCCACATTCTCGTCAACTTCTTCTTCAACAACACCCCAATTTTGTTCAGCAGTCGGACTAGTTTCAGCTGAAAAATCTCTGAAGTTGACCACAGTAGACTCTTTCAATACAGATGTAACACCCCGAGTTATCTGAACCCGGTTTGTCACACAAACCTCGTACATGACTAAACTTTCTACCATATTTTTTTTGCTTGCAGCGGAAATCATTTAAACAAAAATAGAGCTGAACAAAATCATAAAAAGTGTTTGGATAATCGGGCGGAATATTAGAAATAGTTGACCAAGGGAAAATAAAAGTTTAAACCGCGGGTTGCTTTAAAGGTGAAGAAAGTCAAATGCACCTGCCGCTGAACCAAGTCAACGGAAGGGCTAAAAACAGAAAACAGAAACGGAAGCCGTCCTCCGGTCATAAAACGACAAAATATTCTCTCCATCTTCCGGTGGTTTTACTCACGGTATCCACCGGTGACTAAACGATAAAAATGCTCTCTACAACTTCCGATGACGTCAGCCAGATGCCTTCCTTCATCCGATAGATTTAAACCTACATCTTCCGGTGGATTAACACACGACATCCACCGGCCACTAAACGACAAAGAGTTTTTACATCATCCGATGGCTTATCTGAAGACATCTTCCGATAGAATAAAACTACATCATCCGATGGCTTTTCTGAAGACATCTTCCGATAAAATTAAACACACATCGTCCGATGACGTCAGCCGGATGATTCATTCATCCGATCGACTCAACCATACATCCACCGGTGAGGCAAACTGCACATACCGATAGATGACAGATTAACAACTCAACATCTGCCGATAGACTCCATCTACCGACAGAGAGCAGAACAACAACTCTAACTACGGAAAGGAAATTTTCTCACTTCACTTAAACATTCCAGACCAATGCATTACTAAAATTTAGTATGAACCAACATTTAAAATCTCACAGAAATACTATTATCAGAAAATCTCAAAACAGATTCAAAACATTAAAAACCATTCTATCGTGAAAACTTAACATGTTCAGACTTAACCACTATCAAATAGACCTCAACATCTGCTGACACCAGTTAACCCGCCTCATCAGCTTCCGAGTCGAGACATGGATGAACTCCTCCAACCACAGCTAATCATCTGTGCACTCAGGAAATTCACCTGCCGTACCCTCAACACCTACATCACAAAACTCATCTATTAGCCTAATGCTAAGTAAGTAAAGCGATAATGAAATGAAATACTGAAATATGATCCTAAATATGCAGTTTCTACTTTCATTCCTCAGTTATGTTGCATTCGTTCACTGGTCTGATGATCCCTGATACAATGGGAGGTGGATCAGTTTTCCCAGGGTATAAATCCATATGTACGATTTAAGAGGCGGATTAATTCCCTTAAAAGTATACTGATGATCCCTGATACAATGGGAGGTGGATCAGTTTTCCCAGGGTATAAATCCATATGTACGATTTAAGGGGCGGATTAATTCCCTTAAAAGTATACTGTCACAATCTGTTCACATCTCACCATGCTACTTCATGTAAATTAATTTTCGTTTTCTGTCAAAATATGATGCATGGCAACTGAAAAGAAACATTCATTCATGCACACACAGATCCTACTGTTTTGTGATGTAGGCCCGAAGGCACATGCAAACTCTACTTACCTGGTCTCCTGGAGAAAGCTTGGTTGCAAACTACTTCGGGTATTAACCAAACCTAAAACCATAGACAGAGCATACATTAAATTTCCTCTAATCTTCATTCTAAACCACCAGAAATCTAAGGGAAACTGTTTTGGGAACTCTAGCCATTGTGCATTCCCGATTTCAACTTAAACCGAAACCACCACTCGCTTACCGCCTTCTCAAATCCTCATTTATCACCCCTCCTACCAACGATAGATACAATGCAGCAAGAAATAGAAGTAAAACTCACCAAGTTCGGAGGAAATCGCTGGAGGAAGTAGAAGGGAGTCTCCTATCGCGCTCTGCTAAGCTGAGGAGCTGAGAATGGGGAGGAAATAAAATCAACAGTGGCGGCTACTTCATTAATAGTTCCCTTAAATACGTTATCCACCTTTGAATTTCTAATTACTCTTATGCCCCTGCCTAGTCATCCACTAACCCTACATATAATATTGTCATATAAATTGTGTCATTTGTTTAAAAGGAACAGAGAATCGGTTTGATAGAACTGAGTATTACAATCTACCCTCCTTAAAAGAATTTTGTCCTCAAAATTCAGTACCTGAATAATTCTGGATATTGGTCCATCATGTCTTGCTGGCGCTCCCAAGTTGTCTCCTCTATGTTCTGATTGTGCCATAAGACTTTCACAAGTGGAACTTCCTTGTTGCGCAATACCTTCGTTGCATAGTCCAAGATCCTTACAAGTTTCTCCTCATATGCAAGAGTAGGAAGAACCTCGATGTCCTGCTGTTCCACAATCTGATATGGATCTCGAACACACTTCTTAAGCATGGAGATATGAAACACATCATGGATTCCTTCCATAGAGGTTGGTAGCTGTAACTGGTAGGCTGTCTTCCCAATCCTTCTCAAGATCGAGAATGGTCCAATGTATCTGGAATTCAACTTTCCTCTCTTCCCAAATCTCACAACTCCTTTGAATGGTGACACCTTAAGAAAAACTTCATCACCTACTTCAAACTCTAATTCTCTCCGTCTTTTATCAGCATAACTCTTCTGGCGGCTTTGAGATGTCAGAATTCTCTGTCGGATGAGGGCAACCTTCTCCACAGTCTGTTGCACAATGTCAGGACCAAGCAACTGCGCTTCTCCAATTTCATCCCAGTACAAAGGAGATCTGCATTTTCGTCCATATAATGCTTCGTATGGCGCCATGCCTATTGTTGCTTGAAAACTGTTATTGTAAGAGAACTCAACCAATGGTAAATATTTACTCCACGATCCTTGAAAATCCAATATGCATGCTCGGAGCATATCTTCCAATGTCTGAATGGTTCTTTTGGATTGTCCATCTGTTTGAGGGTGGGAAGCTGTGCTAAAATTAAGCCGTGTTCCCATAGCCTTGTGCAAACCTTTCTAAAACTTAGATGTAAATCTGGAGTCTCAGTATGAAACTATTGAACTTGGAACTCCATGCAATCTGACAATCTCTTGCATGTACAATTCAGCAAGCTGATCCATTGAGTAAGTTATCTTAATTGGCAGAAAATGAGCAGATTTGGTTAGACGGTCAACTATAACTCAAATTGCATCATGTCCCTTTGCTGTCCTAGGTAATCCAACGACAAAATCCATTGTTATTTGTTTCCATTTCCATTCAGGAACTGGTAAAGGTTGCAATGTTCCTGAGGGTCTCTGATGCTCGGCTTTAATCTGTTGACAACACAAACATGATCCTACATATTCTTCCACGCTTCGTTTCATACTAGGCCACCAGTAGTGTTGCTTAAGGTCTCTGTACATCTTTGTACTTCCAGGGTGAACTGAGAACTTGGAAGAGTGTGCTTCAGAAAGAATCTCATCACAGAGCTCCTTAATGGCTGGAACAAACCACCTATTTCCAAACTTGAGGATCCCGTTAGTAGAATGGTTAAAATCTGATTGGTCCGTAGAATTCATACTTGACTTATACTTTTTACACTCATCATCATTCGTCTGAGCTTCCTTTATTTTCTCTAAAATGGTAGGCCTTAAGGTTATGGCTGATAGCATAGCTGATATACTGGTTACTGCTTCTAGGTTAAATTTTTGGAATTCTGACTCTAAAGCTAATGGCATACTGAAAATCATAGGTGGGGTTGATGTTGTTACTCTACTCAAGGCATCTGCCACAACATTTGCCTTGCCGGGATGATATTTAATCTCGAAATCATAGTCCTTAACAAATTCCAACCATCGTCGTTGCCTCATGTTTAGTTCCTTCTGTGTGAAAATATACTTCAGGCTCTTATGATCTAAAAATATCTCACAAGATTGTCCATACAAGTAGTGCCTCCAAATTTTAAGTGCAAATACAACTGCAGCTAACTCTAAGTCATGGGTAGGGTAGTTCTTTTCATGCATTTTTAACTGCCTAGAAGCATAAGCTATAACCTTTCCATCTTGCATTAACACACACCCAAGACCAATCCTGGAAGCATCACAGTAAATGCTAAACTTTCCACTCTCATCGGGTAGGGTCAATATAGGGGCATTGGTCAGTCTACTTTTCAAGGTCTGGAAACTGGATTCACACTCCTCAGTCCAAGCGTACTTGATATTTTTCCTAGTTAACCGAGTGAGGGGTGTTGCAATCCTTGAAAACCCTTCAATAAATTTTCTGTAATATCCTGCTAACCCGAGGAAACTTCGAATATCTGTAGCATTCTTTGGTTGGGGCCACTCCTTAACTGCTTGAACCTTGGCTGGATCGACAGATATTCCATCTCCAGAGATCACATGACCAAGAAAGTGAACTCTGTTCAACCAAAACTCACACTTGGAAAACTTAGCATAAAGCTGATGCTGTCTAAGTACCCCTAACACCAAACTCAAATGCCTTGCATGCTCATCCTTAGTTCTAGAATAGATCAGAATATCGTCTATGAATACTATAACAAACTTGTCCAAAAACTCATGAAACACCCTATTCATGAGATCCATGAAGGCTGCTGGTGCATTTGTCAAACCAAAAGACATAACCAAAAATTCATAATGTCCATACCTTGTGCGAAAGGCAGTCTTTGGGATATCTTCAGATTTTACCTTCAGTTGATAATAACCGGACCTAAGGTCAATCTTAGAGAAAACTCTTGCGCCCCTAAGCTGGTCAAATTAGTCATCAATTCTCGGCAAAGGGTATTTGTTTTTGACAGTTAACTTATTCAATTCTCTATAATCAATGCACATACGCATTGATCCATCTTTCTTCTTGACAAAAAGGACAAGTGCACCCCACGGTGAAAAGCTTGGGCGTATGAACCCTTTTTCCAATAGATCCTCCAATTATTTCTTTAATTCCTTAAGTTTAGTTGGAGCTAACCTATATGGATTTTTAGACACAGGCTCGGCTCCAGGGTAAATATCTACAACAAATTCGATTTCCCTATCTGGTGACAAGCCAGGAAGGTCATCTAGAAACACTTCTGGAAAATCTTGGACAACTAAAACATCCTTGGGGTTCGATTTTTCTACTAGTTGTGTGTTTAGAACACAGGCCAAAAAGCACAAATATTCTCCACACAGGGAAGGTCTAGTGTTAATAGTAGTCATCACAAACATTTCCTTACTCTTCTTTGAAGCTTGAAAGGTATGTGTCAACTTACCAGGGGGTTGAAAGCTAACTATTCCAGTTCTACAATCTATACTGGCATAATGCTTAAACAACCAATCCATTCCTAGGATCACATAACATCCCATTATGTCCATAACAATAAGATCAGCAGGCAAATTCATGTTCCCTACTAACACCACACTATCAAGCATCATTTGACTGGAGTGCATGTGCTCACCAGAAGGTAATACTACGTTGTACACGTGCTCAGAAGGAGTAAACCTTACATCTAACTTATCAGCAAATGCAGAGGCTATAAAAGAATGCGTTGCACCCGAATCTATCAAAGTAAAAGCAGGTACAAAGTTGATCAATATAGTACCTGACACCACAGCAGGCTGGTCCTCTTCTCCTGACTCTATCATGGAGAATATTATAGGCTTTATCCTAGCAGGGCCACTCTTCGACGTTGGGCAGTCTCTAACAGTGTGTCCCGGCTTGTTACAGTTGAAGCATCGAAGGACTCTGGGCTTAGTGCAGTCCTTGAATGAGTGTCCAACCTCCTCACAGTTGAAACACCTTCTGGAGGTCCACCTACATTCCCCCAGGTGATTCTTCAAACATGTTGGACATTGGGGAAAATTCTTGACATCCTACACTTTCCTTCCTGCTCCCTGGCTACTTTGGCCTTCACTTGGCCTCTTCGTTCCCCTTTGCTGGTGTGGCTGGTTAAACCTTTGCGGGGCCTCCTTTGGTCCAGCACACTTCCTTTCAGCCTCTTCCACTTCCAGAGCAGTGGACACAACTTCACTGAACGTTAAACCTTTAATGCCACAGAATTTGACTCCTCGATAAATCTCCGGCTTCAGTCCATGCACGAATTTGAACACCTTATCCTCGTCCTTATGAGCAAAATGTCCAGCAAACCTAGACAAGGACTCAAATTGCCTACTGTACTCTGCCACCGACCCAGTCTGCTTCAAATTCAGAAACTCCAACTTCTTTGCGGTCTGGACCGTGCTGTTAAAATATTTCTCATAGAAGACGTCCTTAAACTGTGACCAAGTCATAGTCAGAATGTTAGTGGTAGTTTCAACTGTTTCCCACCAGAGTTGAGCTTCGCCCGCCAAGTGAAATGTTGCTAATGTGACCTTATCTCCTTCTCCTATGCTGGCGCACCTAAACATACTCTCTATCTTCCTAAGCCACCCTTCAGCCACAACAGGATCAGATGACTGACCATCAAACGTGGGTGGTCTTAGTCTCCGGAATCTATCCCCGGAATGCTCATTGCTAGGACCTGAGTTGGCACTTCCTTGCACCTCTCGGTTCAGCAGTACTCCTAGTTGATCGGATTGCTGGCGCATTAATTCTGCCTGTTGTCGCACTAGATCTGTCAACTGTCCGATTACACTAGAATCTTCTGTGCTTCCCGGAGTTGGTGTCTCTCTCTGCACTCTTGGCCTTCGTGGTCGTCGGGACATTTTGCTATATTCCTGCGCAGGGTTAACTATCTTTATAAACATCTAAGTACTAAGGCTAACATAAACACTTACAGTTGTTGGAGTGCTCCCATGCAACGACTGGCACTGATGAGTAATCTTTTGAACGGTTTAACTGAATGTCTCTGATACCACACTGTAACGCCCCGAGTTATCTGAACCCGGTTTGTCACACAAACCTCGTACATGACTAAACTTTCTACCATATTTTTTTTGCTTGCAGTGGAAATCATTTAAACAAAAATAGAGCTGAACAAAATCATAAAAAGTGTTTGGATAATCGGGCGGAATATTAGAAATAGTTGACCAAGGGAAAATAAAAGTTTAAACCGCGGGTTGCTTTAAAGGTGAAGAAAGTCAAACGCACCTGCCGCTGAACCAAGTCAACGGAAGGGCTAAAAACAGAAAACAGAAACGGAAGCCGTCCTCCGGTCATAAAACGACAAAATATTCTCTCCCCATCTTCCGGTGGTTTTACTCACGGTATCCACCGGTGACTAAACGACAAAAATGCTCTCTACAACTTCCGATGACGTCAGCCAGATGCTGTCCTTCATCCGATAGATTTAAACCTACATCTTCCGGTGGATTAACACACGACATCCACCGGCCACTAAACGACAAAGAGTTTTTACATCATCCGATGGCTTATCCGAAGACATCTTCCGATAGAATAAAACTACATCATCCGATGGCTTTTCTGAAGACATCTTCCGATAAAATTAAACACACATCGTCCGATGACGTCAGCCGGATGATTCATTCATCCGATCGACTCAACCATACATCCACCGGTGAGGCGAACTGCACATACCGATAGATGACAGATTAACAACTCAACATCTGCCGATAGACTCCATCTACCGACAGAGAGCAGAACAACAACTCTAACTACGGAAAGGAAATTTTCTCACTTCACTTAAACATTCCAGACCAATGCATTACTAAAATTCAGTATGAACCAACATTTAAAATCTCACAGAAATACTATTATCAGAAAATCTCAAAACAGATTCAAAACATTAAAAACCATTCTATCGTGAAAACTTAACATGTTCAGATTTAACCACTATCAAATAGACCTCAACATCTGCTGACACCAGTTAACCCGCCTCATCAGCTTCCGAGTCGAGACATGGATGAACTCCTCCAACCACAGCTAATCATCTGTGCACTCAGGAAATTCACCTGCAGTATCCTCAACACCTACATCACAAAACTCATCTATTAGCCTAATGCTAAGTAAGTAAAGCGATAATGAAATGAAATACTGAAATATGATCCTAAATATGCAGTTTCTACTTTCATTCCTCAGTTATGTTGCATTCGTTCACTGGTCTGATGATCCCTGATGCAATGGGAGGTGGATCAGTTTTCCCAGGGTATAAATCCATATGTACGATTTAAGGGGCGGATTAATTCCCTTAAAAGTATACTGATGATCCCTGATACAATGGGAGGTGGATCAGTTTTCCCAGGGTATAAATCCATATGTACGATTTAAGGGGCGGATTAATTCCCTTAAAAGTATACTGTCACAATCTGTTCACATCTCACCATGCTACTTCATGTAAATTCATTTTCGTTTTCTGTCAAAATATGATGCATGGCAACTGAAAAGAAACATTCATTCATGCACACATAGATCCTACTGTTTTGTGATGTAGGCCCGAAACTTACCTGGTCTCCTGGAGAAAGCTTGGTTGCAAACTACTTCGGGTATTAACCAAA
Source organism: Begonia masoniana (assembly GCA_022432975.1). Lineage (NCBI taxonomy): Eukaryota > Viridiplantae > Streptophyta > Magnoliopsida > Cucurbitales > Begoniaceae > Begonia > Begonia masoniana. The sequence goes on along the minus strand of CM039504.1, from coordinate 41,763,123 downwards.
CCTAAAACCATAGACAGAGCATACATTAAATTTCCTCTAATCTTCATTCTAAACCACCAGAAATCTAAGGGAAACTGTTTTGGGAACTCTAGCCATTGTGCATTCCCGATTTCAACTTAAACCGAAACCACCACTCGCTTACCGCCTTCTCAAATCCTCATTTATCACCCCTCCTACCAACGATAGATACAATGTAGCAAGAAATAGAAGTAAAACTCACCAAGTTCGGAGGGAATCGCTGGAGGAAATCGAAGGGAGTCTCCTATCGCGCTCTGCTAAGCTGAGGAGCTGAGAATGTGGAGGAAATAAAATCAACAGTGGCGGCTACTTCATTAATAGTTCCCTTAAATACGTTATCCACCTTTGAATTTCTAATTACTCTTATGCCCCTGCCTAGTCATCCACTAACCCTACATATAATATTGTCATATAAATTGTGTCATTTGTTTAAAAGGAACAGAGAATCGGTTTGATAGAACCGAGTATTACAACAGAACTCCCACTGTCAGAAGTCTTACCAACAGCATCGTTGTAAAGAACTTGTTCGTTGAAGATGACGTTCCTGCTGCGAATGATCTTCCGATTTTGATTATCCCAGAAACGATAACCAAACTCGGCGTTACCATAACCAATAAGAAAACACTTATTAGATTTTGAATCAAGTTTACTTCTCTCAGAATCATCAATATGAACATATGATAAGCAACCAAAAACTTTCAGAAAAGAAAAGTTTACCTTTTTACCGCTCCAAACTTCTTTCGGAACTTTGAAATCTAGAGGGACTGATGGTCCTCTATTGATCAGGTAGGCTGCTGTGCTGACTGCATCTGCCCAAAAGGTTTTAGGCAGCCCGGCGTGCAATCTCATGCTCCTTGCACGTTCATTCAGCGTTATGTTCATCCTTTCAGCTACTTCATTCTCTTGAGGCGTTCAAGGAATAGTCTTCTGCATCTTGATCCCATTCATGGCACAATACTCTCTGAACTTTGCATTGATGTACTCGCCTCTGTTGTCGGATCTCAAACACTTCATTTTCAGATTCGTTTCATTGTCAACCAAAGCCTTCCACTTCTTGAAAACACTGAATACATCAGACTTGTTCTTCATGAAGTAGACCCAAACCTTTCTTGTTGAATCATCTATGAACGTCACGTAGTAGTATGATTCACCAAGAGAAGAAACGGGTGCGGGTCTCCACACATCAGTGTGCACTAATTCTAGTTTTTTCTGCTTCAGCTCCTTCCCAACCTTTAGAAAACTGACAAATTCTGTTTCCCAAAAATGAATCTTTCACATAACTGATGCTCAATAGACTTCAGCTCCGGAATCTGACCATTCTTGACAAGAATTTTCATTCCTTTCTCGCTCATGTGGCCCAATCTGCAATGCCACAACTCTGTGTTCTTCGAGCTATCAACAATGGCAATTGTGTCTCTACATGAAGAAGTCAAATATAAGGTTCCTGTTTTCTGACCTCGAGCGACGACCATCGCTCCTTTAGTTACCTTCCAAGTATTGGTTCCGAAACTGACATTATGACCTTCACTATCAAGACGTCCAACTGAAATCAGATTTCGCATCAACCCTCGCACGTGTCTCACTTTACTGATCTTCCAAACAGAACCGTTTGCTATTTTCAGTTTGATGTCACCGATGCCCACAATATCCAGTGGCTCACCATCTGCAAGGTAGACTTTCCCATAGTTTACATTCATATAATTCTCCATTAATTCCTTGTGTGCGGTGGTATGAAACGATGCTCCCGAGTTCAAGACCCATGAGTCTATCAAGCTGTTGACTGAAAGAAGCAAAGCATCAGTGATGTCTGCCGTTACTGCATTTGCTCCATCACCTTTGTCATTTCTGTTCTTCTTCGGTGCTCTGCAATCCTTCTTCATGTGACCCTGCTTGCCACAATTCCAGTACTCAAGTGTTCGCTGGGACTTAGACTGACCCCTTCCATTTTTCGACTTAGATCTGGATCTGCCCCTAACCCGGTTGGAGTTTCTCTCACTATTTCTTCCTCTGTTTTCACCATGGAGAGCTGAACCTTTTGATGTTTCACCAGAAGCAATCTTTCGAACCTCCTCGGCAAGAATACAATTCCTCACATCGGTGAATACTAATTTTGCACTTCCAACTAAATTACTGACTGCTGCACTCATAGGCTCCCAGCTATTCGGTAGAGACGCCAGCAAAATTAGGACACGAACCTCATCTCCAAAATCAATATCCACAGATATTAATTGATTCACAATAGTATTGAATTCATTCAAATGTGTAGCAATAGACGTACCATCAATCATCTTCAGATTAAAAAATTTCTTCATCAGAAATATCTTGTTATTTGCAGAGGGTTTCTAGTACATATCAGATAGAGCCTTCATCAGACTCACGGTGGTCTTCTCCTTCGCCACGTTGTGAGCAACAATTTTGGCTAGCGTCAATCTAACAGCTCCCAAAACCTGTCTGTCAAGAAGATTCCATTCACTGTCTTCCATCTTCTCTGCCTTCGCACTCAAAGGAAGATGAAGTTTTTTTTTTCGTACAAGTAGTCCTCAATTTGCATTCTTCAGAACGCAAAATCTGTCCCATCAAATTTTCCAATACCATGGCTTATGCTATTGTCGCCTGTCATCTTTATCAAAAATCAGTGCCAAAACAAATATATTCAGATCAATTATTTACCCCAATAAATAATCTCAAATCGTCCCAGCAAAGAAATTTCCCAATCACTTGATCAGCCAAATTCCACAAAATTGCATCCAAAAATTTAAGAACCCAAAAATATCACAAATTTGAACCACAAACCAGAACCAATAATTTCAAACTAGAATTGTTCACTGTTTTTCAAAAAACAGTCCCTTGTAGACCAAGCTAATCGGAGCTTGAAAGGGAATAGTCGGCGAGCTTGAGGCGCAGCTGAGCTTCACTGTCAGAGGTGGCACGTGGTGATGGCAGAACGGCGGTGCTTCGCGTGAACAGGCGCGACTCAAGTTCTCTGTTCGCGCAAGTCGGTGCTGGTGCGCGCAGTGATGGCAGAACGGCGGTGTTGGTGGTCGGCGGCGTCGATAGTCTCTTTTCGGCAATGGTCGGCTGAGGTGGTACTTTCTGTTGGACGGCGATGGCAGCGGCGATGCTCGGGCTCCTCCTTCGCGCGGTGAACAGAACAGAACAGAGGGTTCTATTCTGTTTTTAACTTTTTTTATTTTTTTTAATTTCCTCGGCAGAAACACAATAGAAAACTTTTCTATTTTCCTTTTTTCAAAAATTGCAAACCTGAAATCGATCGATACCATTCAAAGAATCAAACCCTGATTTTTTGAAAAACCACTTCAGCCTGAAGCTTTGATACCAGTTGTAAGGATTAGACGCTCTAATCTACCTGTAACGAACGATTAGGAATACGAAAAAGAAATAACACACAGATTTATAGTGGTTCACTCTCGTTGCGAGATCTACGTCCACTGGCCGCTGACAGATTTCACTAAGATCGAAAAAGGAGTTACAACAATTTTGCCTCACACTCTCAGACACTCTCTAATCTGTGATACACTCGATAACCTAAATACGCCTTTATATAGTAGACGATTTAGGGTTACACAATAACAGGATAATTAATGACCAAAATACCCTCAAACCTAAATTAGGCTCCATAATTCAACAGGAACGCTGAAGAAGGAAAAAAGAATTGTGGGGAGGAGAATATTTTTGAGAGAGAACAGGAGTCCGCTGATGAAGAACCGTGGAGGAGGTTTGTGAGGGTTTTTGGGTTTCTTTCCTATATATATATTATTTAAATCTACCTTAATTACAATTTTTCCACTCGCCCTAACTTTTAACTAAACGTTGTGAAACCCGTCGTTTTAGATCCTCGCAAATTTCTTATTCCTTCATTCATCCCAATAAATTCTCGGAATCTTAACAAAACTTCAAGCTCACGAAACGGACTTAAATTCCTTCATTTACAAAAATACCCTTAACAAGCAGAAACCCAGAAACCTCGGCGTCCAAATTCCAATAAAACTATCATTACATAAACAGCAAATTAACTCCGTTCAGTAAGTTTTGGGATAAATACCTGACCAAAAATGCTGGGTGTTACAAGATGTGTGCCTACTTGATGCACACGGCTTGGTGTAAGATTAATGAAACGAGAATGAAATGAGCCCAACAGAGAGTTTAGAAACCGCATGTATTAGGTGTTGAGTATGCATTATGTTTTTACATTCATCGTTCCCTACTTGCTAAGCATTAGACTTACGTTTTGTGTTCGATGGTGTAGGTGACGATAAGCTTTCAGGGGAGCCTTGTAAGCGTGGACTAGTTGAGGATGGCCGTTGGGGACGCGCTTGCGTGTGTCGGTGCTGGCAACTTGTTAGGGTGATTCCGACCGAGCTCAGGAGGTGTGTAGTGTAATGTGGGGGTTTTGATAGAAAGTGCTGAGATAGTTGTGTTTTGAGGATTTTGGATTATGTATAGAACTCTTTTGGGTGTGTGCTTGGGTGTGTGTTTTGGTTTTGGTTGTATAAAATATTTGTTTTCAGGATTTTGGTTTTAGAAAAATTAAACGTTATGCTGCTTGATTTTTCATAAAAGAAACGATGTTCGTTTTCATCAATTTTTATGTTTCTGCTGACGTTTTAGAGTCGGGTTTCTGGGATTTTCACGTGTCAAGAAGTTGAAAATGTTGGTAAAATGTTTGGGTAGGTTTAGGTGAATTGGAAGTGTGAGAATTGAAGAAAATTGAAAAATGGTGGAAGTGGGTCAAAATGGTGCGCTGGTGGCCGAGGCTGGGGCGCTGACGCTAGGCATGGCACGCACAGTAGCCACGCGGTGCACGCTGCTGGGGGCGCATAGCGCCCACCGCCGATCGATCGGCACATGTGGTGTGTTTTGATTGAGCAACCCGAGAGGTTACCGATCGATCAGCACCTGGCGCGCGGGGTTGAGCGCGCAGGCGACACGCGCACCCAGTGTGCGCCCACGGCGCCCATGGTGGGCCATTATTTTTTTTATTTCCAATATCTTTTAACCCGAACTTTTCTGACATGTTTTGTATGCATTTTACGAACGTTTTCCACCCGTTTTCGAGAGTTCAAAAACCTCGAAAATCGAGTCAAAATTTTTTTAGAAATTATTTTAAATTTCATTTTAAATATTGTAAAGACGAGCAAAATAACAAACTGAGATAGGGTGGGTTCAGAGGCGTTACAAAGTGAAAGGGGTTTCTCAACCCTATTTTAATATAACCTTCATTATTTGCACTTTAGCCCCTTCATTTCATGAATTTATAAATTACACTCATACTTTAAATTAGACAAAAATCTTAAGAATACCCAGTCTTTACATATATGATGCAAAATATAGCATATCTTTGAGTCAATTTATTTGTTCTTTCTATTCAATCATAATCTACTACATATCATAAAAGCATAAATATTTTTACATCTATCAAGTCATCACACAAAGCATATTATTGAGCGACATCATTATTAAAATAATCATATCATCTAGCAATACATCACAATCAAAAGTTTATACTAAAACACATCCTCGAGCGACATCATCATCAATATAATCATATTATCTAGCAAAAAATCACAATCAAACATCTATACTATAACGTCCTCGAGTCATTAATATCGTAACGTACTAACAAACATGTAACGCTCCCGAACCCATCCTGGCTCGGTGCTCTACTTTGCTAACAAACCCAGCGTTTAAAACGTAATTTAAAATATTTTTCGTTAAAATCTAGACTCAGAAAATATTAATAAAAACATGGAATCAAATAAACCCAACGTTATTTACTTTAAAATCAAAACGGGCAGCGTAACGCCTAAATTTCGATAAACCAAAACCTGCAATTAAAACCAGCAATCAAACTAGTTTAAAATCCCAAATAATATACAACCAATATCCACAACCCAACCGACTCCGAAACCTCCAAAATAATTACGAAAATATCTACAAATACCTCGTATCAAAACCCTCCACTTTTCTAACTTTTCTCAAAACATATAACACAAAATAATATCTATACAAAATCTCCCAATCACCAACTAAAAACATCAAAACCATACCAAAATAACCGTAACTCATAACTCCCCGAAGACCATGGTCGAGACGCCCAGACAACTGCCCGCACTGGCAAGCCCCGTGAATCTCCAACTGCGCCTAGGCCTGATCTTCCTCATCAACCTCACCTGTAAACACCCCGTCACCTACACCACAGAACACACACACACGTAAGCTTACGCTTAGCAAGTAGGAGATAACAAAGAGAAACATGCACAATGCACCACAACTCTCACACGTAATCCTAACACATGCAGTTTCTAACCCTCAGTTGCTCTGGTTTCGTTTCCATTTCTTCTATCTTTCATAGAACCCATCACACATGCTAACCTCACACCTTAACGCGACTGGGCAACTCCCACAGCGTCCCTTGCAGGTGCCACCTTAACGCGACTGGGCAACTCCCATGGAGTCCCTCGCAGGTGTAAAGTCCCTCGCAAGTGCCACCTTAACGCGACTGGGCAACTTCCCTGGAGTCCCTCGCATGTGCCACCCTAACGCGACTGGGTGACTCAACTATAGTCCCTCACAGGTACCACCTTAACGCGACTGGGCAACTCCCCTGGAGTCCCTCGCAGGTGCTACCCTAACGTGACTGGGCGACTCAACTATAGTCCCTCGCAGGTACCACCTTAAAGCGACTTGGCAACTCCACTAGAGTTCCTCGCAGGTGCTACCCTAACGCGACTGGGCGACTCAACTATAGTCCCTTGTAGGTACCACCTTAACGCCACTGGGCAACTCCCCTGGAGTCCCTCGCAGGTGCTATCCTAACGTGACTGGGCGACTCAACCATAGTCCCTCGCAGGTACCACCTTAACGCGACTTTGCAACTCCACTAGAGTTCCTCGCAGGTGCTACCCTAACGCGACTGGGCGATTCAACTATAGTCCCTTGCAGGCACCACTTTAACGCCACTAGGCAACTCCCCTGGAGTCCTTCGCAGGTGCTACCCTAACGTGACTGGGTAACTCAACTATAGTTCCTCGCAGGTACCACCTTAACGCGACTTGGCAACTCCACTAGAGTTCCTCGCAGGTGCTACCCTAACGCGACTGGGCGACTCACACTAAACCACGCCCCGCCGCAGGTGCCACCCTAACGCGACTGGGCGACTCTCCTCGTGTCTCTCACAGGTGCCACCTTAGCGCAACTCCACATAACCATATTGCCACATTGCCTTTCAACTTATCATTTTCTGTCTCAATACAATGCCTCATCAACAAAGGAGGCAACCAAACAACCAACAATGCTTAACCAACAAAGAAAACAACCAAACAACAAACAACAAACAACCAACAATGCTTAACCAACAAAGAAGACAACCAAACAACAAACAACAAACAACCAACAACAATTATCACAAAATAAATCCTACTGTTCCATGGTGTAGTCCTGAAGGCAAAACACAAAAGTCCTCTACTTACCTGAACTCCTGCACTGCACTTACTCGCTTCGGCTACGTAAATTTCTCGACTCGGTAACCTATCATAAACACAAAAGTCATTTAAGCACAATTTATTTTTAAATAATACTTAATCTAATTCTAACTACAACTAACTAAATTTAACACAACTCACTTGCTCGATAACCTAACGCATTAAATGGAAAATAACTTAGCCAACCACTAATAAACATTGTAAAGGAGTTTTTATAACTAAAACTAACTAACAATTCAACCTAAAATCACAACTAATCACAAAACCTGATTTTTACTACAAATTTTAACGTCCAACTTCAAACGGCCATAACTTCCTTGTTTTTCAACGGATTTTGATGCGCCACCCCAATTCGGAAACTTCTACACGTCTACTATCCATTAAAACACTCAAATTAACCAAATAATTTACTTAGCCAACCCGAAAATGCCAAAGACAGAATCGGCCCACTTAAGTTAAAAACTGGTTTTTCCCAACTCCATTCCAATTCTCAATCTAACTCCATAAATCACCTAAACCAATCCATCCAACAATTAAATAATCAAAATAGGAAAGAAAACCAACATTGAAACTCAATTTTCGGACTCCATGAATTAGGGTTTTCAAACTCTCCCCAAAATAACTTAAAACTCACTAAAAACTTCAACAAACTTCACCTAAAGTGCATAAAACCAAAACCCACTAAATTTTACCTCAAAAACTCTTGAAAACCTCTTGATGAAATGAAGAAAGTGAGGCTTCAATGGCTGCCAAGGAGAATCGTGGAGGCAAGGGGAAGAAGATGAAGACAACTTAACCTTTTTACCTTTTTAACTAACAACTTTTCTACTTTTTATTTTCCACCACAAATTTCTTTAAAATATTAATTTAAACCCTCTCTTTTGCTTCTTTTCCTCCAACGTGAAATGAAGCTTTTTCCTCTCCATTTTTCATTCATTTAATTCACTTATTTTTATTTTACGTAATTTCTATTGGTTGTTAAATACTTTTGACTTTTCAACTCTTGACTTTTCTTCAACCATTCACTTTTATTTTACCTTGTCAATATTCATTCTTCTCTTTGCCTTATTCCTCATTCCCATCATCACTTAACCTTAATCTCATACTTAGCATAATCTAGGCTACGCACATAATAGGAAATTCTCGGGTGTTACAATCCACCCTCCTTACAAAAATTTTGTCCTCAAAATTTGACGTACCTTATTCTTCTTCACTTCACTCACTCAAACTTTACTTTCTAGCTTCATGAGTTGCCACGCTAAGTTTCAACTATGCTACTGTCTAAATAATTTATCTGGTGCTCCTACTAACCTATTCCTACATCTCCAAACATGTACATGATTCATCCAAGCTCTCCATACATCCTCAATTACGTAAAACTAAAAGTCTACTGAGTAACGTTCTATATTTTAAGTCATCAAATTAAATTTCCACACTAACTTACTATACCATTTAGAACTTATCACTTCCACCACTTGCATCTACTTACCTCGGACCATCACCATGCTTCAGTCATCTTTCGAATATCATACTCGTACTCTAGGCCCTCACTATTTAGATCTTAAAAATGTCCCCTCTAAGTTGGCACACATACATACATTATACTCAAATTGTCCAACTTCTACCTCGCTTATCATCAAACGTATTCTACTTCCCTATTTTCCTCAATTTCCTTTCTACTCTATTATCTGATTACTCACTTCTCACTCTCCTATCACTCTCATCGCATATACTCAAATCCCCCAAAAATCATGACATTTATTAGTTATTTTCTAACACAACTCTCCTACTCAAAACTCTCACCACTTAAATCTATCAACTATTCTTTAAAGTATACTATAAATTCTTAAATTATAATCACTAAACTCAATCTATCCCACCAATACTTCGGTCATCACCAAACACTTTCAATTTATTAGGTCTAAACTAACTCTTTCCTGACTTTACACTTGACATCCTAAATGATGTTTAGGCACTGTATTTCAACTCAAAAATTTTACATTAAAACTTCCATAATTCTCTTGAATTCTTAAGTTCTCGTATAACCTTCGTGTGAACTTTCTTTCCTTCCTATCAATATCCTCTAGACTTCTCAGCTCCACGCGGAATACCAAATCCTTTAATGGCCAACACTCTTGTCTCACTCTTCATTAAGATTAACTAATCTCTTCACTTGCCTCTTTCCTAAATCCATCCAACATTCATAATCTAACCTAGTAACTCTTCTATTCATTTTGCATAATGTTAACACTCGAGTTCTAACTTACCTCCTATTCTTAACTTATCCACTCTTAACGTATTAATTCCTCCCTAAGCTATTAAATCACTGGGTTCGACTTCGTTACATACGAGTCGAACCTTCAAATCTTTCTAACTTAACCTTATTCCTACATACTCGAACAGTTTAACTAAGTCTTTTCCTAAGACAGTATCCAACTCTCAGCAGTTGTAGGATCTGTCTCTCCACTAAAACTTGCTCCAACATTTCCCAGTCCTCCATAACCTAACAGCGATTCAACCAATTCGCCTTGCCTCCCAACCATCTCCACCTGCTTACTGACCAACTCAATAAGAAGTTTGACTGACTCATCAATTTCACTTCTAGGTTGCTCTGGTTGTCTTTGGTTCCTTGGCATTTTGGTTTAATCTTGTACAAAGGTTCAAACAATCTAATCTTAGTTAATAACCCAACTAAAAAGGAAAGAAGTACTTACAGTTGGTGAAGCACATTGCACGGCGGCCGGCATTGTCGGGTAATCCTTTGAACGAATCGACCATTTTGCTCTGATACCATCTTGTAACGCCTCCGAACCCATCCCGGCTCGGTTCGCTACTTTGCTAACCAACCCCGTGTTTAAAACGTAATTTAAAATATTTTTCATTAAAAACTCGACTCAGAAAATATTAATAAAAACTTGGAAACAAATAAACCCGACGTTATTTACTTTAAAATCAAAACGGGCGGCGTAACCCCTAAATTTCGATAAACCAAAACCTGCAATTAAAACAAGAAATCAAACTAGTTTAAAATCCCAAATAATGTACAACCAATATCCACAACCCAACCGACTCCGAAACCTCCAAAATAATTACGAAATATCTACAAATACCTCGTATCAAAACCCTCCACTTTTCTAACTTTTCTCAAAACATATAACACAAAATAATATCTATACAAAATCTCCCAATCACAAACCAAAAAACATCAAAACCATACCAAAATAACCGTAACTCACAACTCCCCGAAGACCATGGTCGAGATGCCCCGACAACTGCCCGCACCGGCATGCCCCGTGAATCTCTGACTGCGCCTAGGCCTGATCTTCCTCATCAACCTCACCTGTAAACACCCCGTCACCTACACCACAGAACACACACACACATGTAAGCTTACGCTTAGCAAGTAGGGGATAACAAAGAGAAACATGCACAATGCATCACAACTCTCACACGTAACCCTAACACATGCAGTTTCTAACCCTCAGTTGCTCTGGTTTCGTTTCCATTTCTTCTATCTTTCATAGAACCCATCACACATGCTAACCTCGCACCTTAACGCGACTGGGCGACTCCCATGGAGTCCCTTGCAGGTGCCACCTTAACGCGACTGGGCAACTCCCATGGAGTCCCTCGCAGGTGTAAAGTCCCTCACAAGTGCCACCTTAACGCGACTGGGCAACTCCCCTTGAGTCCCTCGCAGGTGCCACCCTAACGCGATTGGGCGACTCTACTATAGTCCCTCGCCGGTACCACCTTAACGCGACTGGGCAACTCCCCTGGAGTCCCTCACAGGTGCTACCCTAACGCGACTGGGCGACTCAACTATAGTCCCTCGCAGGTACTACCTTAACGCCACTGGGCAACTCCCCTGGAGTCCCTCGCAGGTGCTACCCTAACGCGACTGGGCGACTCAACTATAGTCCTTCATAGGTACCACCTTAACGCGACTTGGCAACTCTACTGGAGTTCCTCGCAGGTGCTACCCTAACGCGACTGGGCGACTCAACTATAGTCTCTCACAGGTATCACCTTAACGCGTCTGGGCAACTCCCCTGAAGTCCCTCGCAGGTGCTACCCTAACGCGACTGGACGACTCAACTATAGTCCCTCGCAGGTACCACCTTAACACGACTTGGCAACTCCACTAGAGTTCCTCTGGGCGACTCACACTAAACCACGCCCCGCCCCAGGTGCCACCCTAATGCGACTGAGCGACTCTCCTCGAGTTCCTCACAGGTGCCGCCTTAACGCAACTCCACATAACCATATTGCCACATTGCCTTTCAACTTATCAGTTTCTGTCTCAATACAATGCCTAATCAACAAAGGAGGAAACCAAACAACCAACAATGCTTAACCAACAAAGAAAACAACCAAACAACAAACAACAAACAATCAACAATGCTTAACCAACAAAGAAGACAACCAAACAAAAAACAACAAACAACCAACAACAATTATCACAAAATAAATCTTACCGTTCCGTGGTATAGGCCCGAAGGCAAAACACAAACGTCCGCTACTTACCTGAACTCCTGCACTGCACTTACTCGCTTCGGCTACGTAAATTTCTTGACTCGGTAACCTATCATAAACACAAAACTCACTTAAGCACAATTTATTTTTAAAGAATACTTTATCTAATTCTAACTACAACTAACTAACTTTAACACAACTCACTTGCTCGATAACCTAACGCAGTAAATGGGAAATAACTTAGCCAACCACTAATAAACATTATAAAGGTGTTTTTATAACTAAAACTGTCACAACCCGAGAGGGGGCCTAACAGAAATGCCAGGTTAAACAATCAACCTCGGAGAGGTCCACCGTCTAACCTAAGGCTAAATGCGGAAGTTTAGCACTAATCCAGGACCTCCTCGAAGCAACAAATAAAAGAGAGTACAAACATACGTAGAAATACAAGATAAATGGAAATAATTACATGCCAAAATAAGGTACAATCTCGAATGTCTTACATAGTACAGAGCTGTGGAAAATAAAAAGTGTGACCCTAGAAAAATCCACACGACAGAGCTCACTTCCTAGCCTTCCTTCCTTTACCTGTAGAGGGGGAGTCGATGGGGTGAGTGACAAACTCAATATGGGATGTTATACCTACCACCCAATGATGCATGCCTTATTAAATCAATGCACGTTTTAAAGATCAAAACCAGTTTTAATGTTATTCATTTCTCTTCTTATTATCCATTTAAAACGGTTAATGGGGCTAACGATAAAATAAGTATATATAGTGAAAATAGGCCCACATCAAAAATTCTATCATAAAAATATATGTCCAGGTGTACAGAGAAAAGGGAGGTCACTCACGGATCCTCCGAACCACACCAACACAGAAAGGCCGCGATAACACCAGGTAGGGCCTCATAGGGAGAAGAGAAAAGGTCAACAACCAGGAGGGACGAACCACTCAGCCCTGGGCCACCGGGACACGCGCTAGGGCACACCAGGAGGGACGAACCACTCAACCCTGGGCCCAAGGGGTCCACAAGGTGGACTTAACATACCGCGGTAGCAACGAACAGACACTGGCCAGGTCAGGTAACTGGGCGAGCATACTCCGAGCCCATTTCTGCTATTCTCAGGGGGCGTACCCTACATTCTGCCTATTCTAAGGGGGCGTACCCTACATTCCGCCTATTCTCAGGGGGCGTACCCTATCCAAACAAGCGTGGGGAGTACCACAACAACTGGGCAAAACCCCCTGATACTCCTAGCATAAGGGCCCAGCTAAGAGTGCCAGACGGTTATCTCCAGTATCAAACTCCAAATGGCACAGCAGAAAACCAATGCATGAACAATATCACATGCAAGTATGAAGCTATCTGCATGCTAAAGATAATAAATCTCAGGGAAATCTCAAATACAACCCGTCGGCAAAGGTAAGTAAAACATGGCATATAAATTCCACTAGGTAGTTAGATCAGTCATCAATATATATGCCACAATAATGCAATATGATCATGCCAATAAAAATGCCGACCTCAATAGTAGTGGTATCCCACCAAAAATAATATACGTGCATGTGCATATAGGTATAACGTAGTAAGTATAATAACCCATACCCCTGCGGCGAGTCCTCTTATCTTCGGTAAACCGTGGCTCCTCAGGAATTGCTTCCAAATCAGCAAAATCCTCTGAATCTGAGAAACAACACAAGGAAGGAACTCCGTTAAGGTCCAATTCGGTCCAGAAACGATATAAACTACGAACCGGGGCGAAAACGGGCCAAAATGGCTCGGGTTGACTTTCGATCAAAAAGTCAACGGTCAAAGTCAAAGGTCCGGTCAAAGTCAACGATCCGGTCAAAGTCAAAGGTCAAAGTCAACTGTCAAAGTCAACCGTTGACTTTGACTGACCGGTTCGGGTCGGACCGGTTCGGGTCGGTCTGGGTCGGGTCGGCCTGGTTCGGGTCGGACCGGTTTCGGTTGGTCTGGGTCGGATCGGTTTGACCCGAACCAACCCATTCCAACTGGGCTCGGGCTAGACCCGGCCCAAACCCAAATCGGGTCGGACCAGGCGGGTTCGACCCGAATGGGCTGGGTAGACCCAGCATGATGGGTCGGGTCAGACTCGGCCCAATGGACCCAAGTCCAACCCGACTCAGAAGGCCAAAGGGCCTGGGTCAGCCTGGCCCAAATCTGGATCGGGCTGGGCCAAGCCCAGTCGGGCCCAACTCAGCCCTGGGCCAGAGTCAACTCGGCCTTGGGCCTGAGCCAACTCGGCCCACAGCCCGAGTTGACTCAGCCCATGGTCGAGTTGACTCGACCGTCGATCGCCGAACGCCGACGAAGCTCCGGCGACCGACCGACGATCAACCCGCGGCGAAAAACACCATTTCTTACCTATTTTTCGCCGAAAATCGTTTCCAACGCGTTACTCGACTCCTCTCCAATCGTTTCCTACCAAAAACACGAAAAAGACAACCCTAAATCGTAGATCTACAAAAACCTAAAACCTGAAACTTTCTCGGGCAAAAATCGGGAGAAGAGGGATTACCTTCGAAATCGCCCTTCACAAACGTTGATTTACACTTCGAGACGAACGTTTTGACACCAAGATCACGTCGAACGGAGGTCGTTCCGGCGTCGGCGACTTTCTCCCTCACGGCTCTCTCTCTCTCCTCTCTGTCTCTCTCTCTCCCTCTCTCTCTTCTGGTACGCTGCCGACAAGATAAGGTTTCATTTGAAACCTTATCTTTTAACTTTTCTTTTTATTTTTATTAATTCTTTTATTTTATTTATTTTATTAATTGTTTTATTTTATATTTAATCTTTTTTATTTCTTTTATTTAATTTATAATAAAACCATTTAAAGTTTGATTTTACAATTAATTACCTTCAATTTAACGTTCGGTTTTACGACCTAATTTCCTTCCGTAAATTAGCGAAATTGATCCCAATTATTTACACTTAAAATTCGCGAAAAATTTTCTCAAATTTTTACTACTAAGATTTGACGGGTTTTACAAAAACTAACTATCAATTCAACCTAAAATCACAACTAATCACAAAACCCGATTTTTACTACAAATTTTAACGTCCAACTTCAAACGGCAATAAATTCCTCATTTTTCAACGGATTTTGACGCGCCACCCCAATTCAGAAACCTATGCACGTCTACTATCCATTGAAACATCAAATTAACCAAACAATTCACTTAGCCAACCCGAAAATACCAAAGACAGAATCAGCCCACTTAAGTTAAAAATCGGTTTTTCCCAAACTCCATTCCAATTCTCAATCTAACTCCATAAATCACCTAAACTAATCCATCCAACAATTAAATGATCAAAATAGGAAAGAAAACCAACATTGAGACTCAATTTTCGGACTCCATGAATTAGGGTTTTCAAACTCTCGCCAAAATCACTTAAAACTCACTAAAAACTTCAACAAACTTCACCTAAAGTGCATAAAACCAAAACCAACTAAATTTTACCTCAAAAACTCTTGAAAACCTCTTGATGAGATGAAGAAAGTGAGGCTTCAGTGGCTGCCAAGGAGAATCGTGGAGGCAAGGGGAAGAAGATGAAGACAACTTAACCTTTTTACCTTTTTAACTAACAACTTTTCTACTTTTTATTTTCCACCACAAATTTCTTTAAAATATTAATTTAAACCCTCTTTTTTGCTTCTTTTCCTCCAACGTGAAATGAAGCTTTTTCCTCTCCATTTTTCATTCATTAAATTCACTTATTTTTATTTTACTTAATTCCTATTGGTTGTTAAATACTTTTGACTTTTCAACTCTTGACTTTTCTTCAACCATTCACTTTTATTTTACCTTATCAACATTCATTCTTCTCTTTGCCTTATTCCTCATTCCCATCATCACTTAACCTTAATCTCATACTTAGCATAATCTAGGCTACGCACGTAATAGGAAATTCTCGGGTGTTACAAAACAAGTCCTTAGAGTCTTATTGTAACGAAACTACTTAGCCTAGCACTTTGTGATGCAAACCAACGGGTCAACACATAAAACATCACTTACCTCCATTTACGTTTCATATTAACAAGCCTATAATATAACATATCCTCTAGCAATATCATCATCAACAAATCCTTGAATAATAATAAAACGTCTCATAAACATCCCAATTAGCATTATCATTAATATCTAAGAAAAAACACATCCTCGAGTATCAATAAAACATAAAGAGATAACTTAGCACTTTATGATGCAGACCAACAAGCCAATAACATACAAACATCTTTTATCTTGAGTCTTCAGTACATAGAATGCCACAAATGTTTTTTTGAATAAAAAACAAAAAATTGTGGTTTTATGGCAAAGAGGAGTGAGGAAATTATGTCGCGACATTTTTAGTAAATCGTGGGCTTCAAAGATTTTTAACATGTGTCATGCTTATGCGTTCGAGGTTGAAATGTTAAGGCATGGAGGAATACACATACGTGGTGGCGAAACTATGCCTTGCTATTCAGGGGGAGGGTGGTATTTGATGGTTGAAAACGGTTGAATGAAAGAGGATATTATGAGTAAATGAATATTACTCATGGACAATTTTGGAATAAAAATTGCTATATGGACTAGTATAAAACCTTGTAATTTTGGATTTATGTATTTAATATATGTGGTTAATAATTAATTTGAAACTAGGTTAATTAAAGTTTGGTGGATTAAAGGTATGAAATGGACATGTTCATTTGATAAAGTTCAATTATAGATATGGATATATATTGTATAATTGGTGAAGCATTAATAGAATAAAATGCTTAGTGTAAAGTAAAATAGAGTAAAATGTCTATTTGATAGGGTAGGCACCCAAAAGAGCTACCTCAAAAACCCACAAAACATCAAGTGCTCAGGTGAGATGTGTTAGCTGAGAAATGAAGAAAAATGGAGATGAGATAAGTTTTAAATGAGATGCAATATGAAGATGAAATGAATGTGAGATAGTGATGAATAAAACTTGGATGAAAGGATGAAAATGGTGGAGGAAATGGATGCAAAAATCGTGGGTGGAAGAACGTTTGGAGACCTCAAAAGCTCTCCTATGTTGGCTTTGGTGTTGAGGTATTTTC
>CM039504.1:41732776-41745933 GCA_022432975.1 Begonia masoniana | reverse complement strand
TTCCGAAAACCCATCCCAATCATTCACTCTTCGATACCAATAGACTAAAAAGGTACCTATCACTTTGTGATTTAGGTTGGACGCCACAAACACCAACATCACTACTGGAAGTCATTTTAGCACGGATACAATGGTCGGTTTTCTGAAATTTGACCTAGCTAGGGTCGGTTGTTTAAAATTCCTTTTGGCAGGTTCAAATAGGGTATTAGGGACGTATCTGGCGCGAAATAGTTCAATTCCAATATCCGACAGCGAAGGTTAGCACGTTTGAAGTTTGGTTTCAGTTTTTACCGAACCTAAATTGGGGCCGTTTATTCGGTTTTAGTGGGGTTAGGCTAGAAATAGTTAATTTGAGTTGTACTGGGGGATGTAGCCATGAGTTTTAATTTACTTTGACTGTTTGTGTAAGTCGAGCCGGGTACGTGGACAGGGTAACGAGTATCCTCAGGAGCTAGGACGTCAGGTAAGTGTGGATACCTTCATTTGCCTCGGGCACACCACAGACCGGTAGGGTTGTCGTGAGTTTTGTTGGCGATTGATTTTGTTAAGCCGTGTTAAGGTATCATGCGTTGTTTTTAAGTTACTGATTGATTTATGTAAGCACGGTTGGTATCGTTGCGGAAAATGAGTTTGTGGATGACATGAAGGGAGGGTGGTGAAACGTTACAAGAAAGATTAAGCCAAATACAGTGGAGTAGAGTCGCCAGGTTAGCAGTGCGGGGAGCACGTGTACATGCGGGGGAGATTTGCGGTGGAGGGCACTTGTAACATGCCGAGGAGGCATTTTGCTGGGGAGGCCTTGTAATATGCCGGGGAGGCATTTTGCCGGGGAGGCAGGAGTTGGGACTCTACTCGGAGATATAACAAAAAGGGTTTTGGGGGGAAATATGTACAGTGTTGTTGGAGGAAGATTGTGTGCGGCCGCCACCAAGGGGGGGACCGGGCATGAGCTGGCGTCTTGCTTCGGGATTCAAGCCGTGGCCGCCCAATGAGCGGGAGCTCGGATGTGTGCCTACTTGATTAGTAAGTTTGCAAAGTGGCACGATTAATAAAACAAAAACGCAATGAAAACAACAGAGTTAGTAGAGGCCGCATGTGTTGGGGTTGTTGTGGGTGGTGTATTGTGTATGTTATATTTGTTATTTCCTACTTGCTAAGCGTAGCTTATGTTTGTGTGTGTGTTTCTGTTGTGTAGGTGACGACGATGTACAGGTTAGAGCGAACGTGAAAGCTAGGATTTGGGACACAGTCGAGATGTACGCGGTATGCCGTTGCGGGCAATATGTCGGGGGCCGTCCTCGACCATGTCTTCTGAAAGATGTGGGTGGAAGCAGTATTTTTGGGGTCGTGTATAATTTTCAATTATTTTGGTGGTTTGTAGAGTTGTCCTTTTTGGTTGTTATGTTGCTCTTTAGAGTTCGTGTTATACTATTTGGGTATCTGGTGTATTAATCATAGAATAAGGATGTGTGTTTTGCCCTTTACTGTGGACACTTTCTTCATTGAGGGATGTTAGCCTTTTAGTTGTCATCTTTCCTGCTAGTTGGGATTTCGTATGTTGGTTATTTTAGTAAGAGGTTTCTGGTTGGGTTGGATTGGATTTTTATGCAGGTGTTTTACATTTTAGGAGGCGCCATTGCAGGCGTTCCTTTGCCGAAATTTTTTGGCAATGACGTCGTTGTGCTTAATGGCAGGGGTAAAGGGAATTAGTGAGTCAGGCAGTTAGGGGGGGGGTGTATGCTGTCAGAGAGTTTCGGGAGTTGAGTTTTAAATTCAGTTTTGTGTCCAGTTTCCTTTTATGCTTGGAATTTTAAAGGTTTACGTTTTAAACGTTGATTGGTATGGCAAGTAAGCGCTCCTAGCCAGGGTGGTTCGGTGGCTTTGACACTGAGGTGAGAGGATCGGCTGCTGTTATTCAGGTACTGTAATTGTTAATTCAGTGCCCTCTTTTTACAGTGATAGATCAGGGGCATCCCATTCGTGTTTGTAGCAGCACAGCATTTGTATTAATTGAATTTAGAAGCTGAAGCCTATGCGGATGTATGTTCAATGTGTTCTTACCGTCTGGTGAGCAATCTATTCCGCTCAGAAGTGCATGATAGTATGGTATCATCGTAAAGAACAACTACCCATCTACTTTGATTGTAATTGGGATTAACCGGGTATATGTTGGTTACTCGTTGGATTGGTTTGGTTTCCGACAGACCATGCCACGATTGACTGCCGAGCAGGAACAGTTAATTTTCATCCTCCGGACGGTGAGAAGCTTACTCTACAGTCTTTGAGACAGGTACAGAAACTTTCAGTGATGGATGCTCGGGAATCTGCTAAGGGTGAGTTTCTTTGTTTTCTTGCAACTGTTGTAAATGTCCATTCTTTGGTAGAAGTAAAACTTCAGGATGTCTTAGTCGTTCGTGAGTTTCTCGAGGTGTTCCTCGATGATTGCCTGGTCTACCTCCGGACAAGGAAATCGAGTTTGCCATTGACACATATCCTGGAGCTGAACCTGTGTCGAAGAACCCTTACAGGTTAGCTCCTCCTGAATTAAAAGAATTGAAGAAGTAGTTGGAGAAACTGGTTGACAAGGGCTTTATACGCCCTAGTTTCTCGCCTTGGGGAGCGCCCCTGTTGTTTGTGAAAAAGAAGGACGGGTCGCTTCGAATGTGTGTTGATTACCGGGAGCTGAACAAGCTAACAGTGAAAAACAAGTACCCGTTGCCAAGGATTGATGACCTATTTGATCAGCTTCAGGGAGCTCAGATATTTTCTAAAACTGATTTGAGATCGGGGAATTACCAGTTGAAGGTCAGATCGCAGGATATCCCGAAGACGGCTTTCCGGACTCGATATGGACATTATGAGTTCCTGGTTATGTCGTTTGGTTTGATGAATGCTCCAGCGGCATTCATGGACTTGATTAATCGAGTGTTCCGTGAGTATCTCGATAATTTTGTGATTGTGTTTATCGATGATATTCTGGTTTATTCCCGTGATGAGGAGGAGCATAAAGAGCATCTGAGAATTGTTTTGGAAATCTTGAGGCGACATCAGTTATATGCTAAGTTTTCAAAATATGAATTTTGGTTGACTAAGGTGCACTTTCTTGGCCATGTTATAAGCAGTGGTGAACTATCAATGGATCCAGCTAAAATTCAGTCAATTAATGATTGGCCTCAACCAACGAATGTTAGTGAAATATGGAGTTTTCTGGGGTTGGCTGGCTATTACAGAAGGTTTATTGAAGGGTTTTCTAAAATAGCAGCACCTATGACTCATTTGACAAGAAAAGACGTGAAGTATGAGTGGTCTGAAGAGTGTGAACTAAGCTTTCAAACGTTGAAGTAGAAATTGACTACAACTCCGATTCTGACATTGGCAGTGGCAGAAGAGAAGTTCTGTATTTATTGTGATGCCTCTCGAATTGGGTTGGGTTGTGTGCTTATGCAGAATGATAAGGTGATAGCGTACGCTTCCAGGCAGTTGAAGTCCTATGAGAAGAACTATCCGACCCATGATCTGGAGTTAGCTATTGTGGTGTTTGCTTTGAAGATCTGGAGGCATTACCTTTATGGTCAGCAGTGTGAGGTATATTCAAATCATAAAAGTCTGAAGTATATCTTCACTCAAAAAGAGTTGAATATGAGGCAACGGCGGTGGTTAGAGTTTGTGAAGGACTATGATCTGGAGATTAAATACCACCCCGGTAAGGCCAATGTGGTGGCGGATGCATTAAGCCGTGTATCGACTTCAGTTTCAGCTTTGGAGGCTGGTATGTCTATGGCCTTGAGATCTGAGGTTCAGAGATTTGCTTTGGAGTTGGTTTCAAATTTAATGGCTGTGTTATCAGACTTATCTTTGAAGCCTACAATTTTGGAAAAGATTCGTGAGGCTCAGCAAGAAGATTCGGAGTGCAATAAATTTAAGATGAGTATGGTGTCTGATGATCGGACTGAGTTCAGCTACTCAGATGATGGTATTCTGAAGTTCCGGAATAGATGGTATGTGCCAAGCAATGAACAGCTTCGGAAGGAGATCTTAACTGAAGCTCATCGTCGAGGTTTTTCTGTTCACCCTGGCAGTACGAAGATGTACAGGGACCTCAAACAGCATTATTGGTGGCCTGGTATGAAGAAGTCAGTGGCTGAGTTTATAGAAACATGCTTGGTTTGTCAGCAGATAAAGGCAGAACATCAGAGACCTGCTGGGAAGTTACAGCCATTACCGGTTCCCGAGTGGAAGTGGGACCAGATTTCGATGGATTTTGTTGTTGGATTGCCGAGGACGACGAAAGGTTTTGATGGCATATGGGTGATTGTGGATCGTTTAACTAAGTCAGCCCATTTTCTGCCGGTGAAGATGACGTATAGCATGGATCAGTTTGCTAAGCTTACATTCAAGAGATTTTGAGGTTGCATGGGATACCGATTTTGATTGTATCAGACAGGGACCCGAGGTTCACTTCGAAATTTTGGAAGAGTCTGCATAAGGCAATGGGGACTCGGTTGAACTTCAGCACTGCTTTTCATCCTTAGACGGACGGACAATCGGAGCAGACTATTCAGATTCTTGAGGATATGCTCCGAGCTTGTGTGTTGGAGTTTCAGGGTTCCTGGAGTAAGTACCTACCTTTGGTGGAGTTCTCGTATAACAATAGTTATCAGGATACTATTGGTATGGGTCCATACGAGACTCTATACGGAAGGAAGTGCAGATCGTCTCTTTATTGGAACGAAGTAAGAGAATCTAGTTTGATTGGCCAAGAGATTGTACAGCAAACTACGGATAAGATCAAATTTATTCGGCAACGCATTCTGACAGCTCAGAGCAGACAGAAGAACTATGCAGATGGTAGAAGGCGTTAGCTGGAATTTGAAGTGGGAGACGAGGTTTTTCTGAAGATCTCGCCATTCAAGGGAGTAATGAGGTTCGGGAAGCGGGGTAAGTTAACTCCGAGGTATGTTAGACCGTTCCCGATCACGAAGAGAGTAGGAAAGACAGCTTATCAGTTGGAGCTGCCTGTTTCGATGGAGGGAGTGCACAATGTATTTCACGTCTCAATGCTACGAAAGTGTTTAATAGATCCTTCGCACGTAGTGTTGCAACAAGAGATTGACGTGCAGCCTACGCTGTCCTATGAAGAGAAACCGGTGGAAATCTTGGACTATGTAGTGAATAAGTTGCGCAACAAAGACATTCTACTGGTGAAGGTGTTGTGGCGCAACCACAACGTCGAGGAGGCAACGTGGAAGCGACAGCAAGACATGATGGAGCGTTATCCTGAGCTCTTCAGGTACGCAAATTTTGAGGACAAAATTTTTGTAAGGAGGGTGGATTGTAACACTCGAGAATTTTCTATAACGCGTAGAGGTCTAAGATTAAACGATTAGAGGGTTAATGTTTAAGAATGAAAGGTTTAGAAATAAAGCAAAGTGAAGAAGAGGGTTGACAAGTAAAAAGGATTAGGTTTGAAATTCAAGGGTTGGAAAAGTTCAAAGTTGTTTTAACCAATAGGATGTTAGACAATTAGGTGGAATAAAATTTATTAAATTGAATGGAAAACGGGGATTTAAAGGTTCATTTCACATTGGAAGAAAAGGAGAAAAGGAGAGGGTTTAAATTAAAATTTTAAAGAAATTAGTGGTAAAAATTAAAAAGTGAAAAGTTGATTTATAAAGGATAGAAAAGTGAGGATTTAAAGACAAATATATTGTCTTCCTCTCCTTCCTCCATCGTAGCTCTTCCATTGCTAAGGGTTTCCTTCTCTTCCTCATCAATTTTTGCAAGAATTTTTAGGTAAGATTAAATGGGTTTTTATGCTAATACATTTAAATGATGGTTTTTAAGGTTTTTAGAGTGTTTTGGGTGAATTTGCTTAGGGTTTGGAAAACCCTACGTGTGACTTCCGAAAATTGAGTTTAAGTGTTAATTTTCTTTCCAAATTTGATGATTTAATTGTTGAATGAATTGGTTTAGGTGGTTTATGGAGTTAGAATAAGAATTGGAAGTGAGTTTGGAAAAAAACTGAAATTTGGCATCAAGGGGGGCCGATTCTGTTTTCTGGAATTCGGGTTGGCCAAGTTGTGTATTTAGATAATTTAGATATTTCAATGGATAGTAGACGTGTTGAGGGTTCCGAGTTGGGGTGGCACGTCGAAATCCGTTGAAAAACGAGAAAGTTATGCCCGTTTAAAGTTGGACGGTAAAACTTGTATAAAAATCGGGTTTAAGTGTTTTAAGTGTGAGATTGTTTTAAGTGTTGGTTAGTTTTAGGTTTAAGAATTTCTTAGATTGTATTGGTGACTTACCAAGTTGAGTTTTGTTATTTTAGGTCATCAAACGAGTGAATTGACTGATAGAAGTGGACAATTAAAATTCGAGCAACCAGGTAAGTAGCGGATGTGTGTTTGTTGCCTTCGGGCCTACACCATAGAACGGTAGGGATTGTTTGCTTGTTTGTTATGTTTTGCTTTGTGTCATGCATCGTGTGTCATGCATCATTGTTTTCTAACTACGAAACCACGTGTTTTACATGTTTGAGTGGTGAGAATGAAATGTAAGATAAGAAAATTGATATGCAACTTGGTCTCGAGTAGAATAGCTTCGTCAGGCAAGTGGCTCGTTGAGCACCCCATGAGGGATTTTACTCGAAATGCTATGCTAATTTACGTAATGTGTCGTGAGTATGAATGCCTCAACCTGTTCGTGCTTGAAGGCACAATGAGGATTCTACGATCGATTGGGGGATATTCGGTTGGCCGTCCCGGACTATGTTAGGACGTGTCCCTCCGGTCTTGCTCCGTGGATCAAGGCGTGGCCGTCCTGGACTGTGTGGGGGCATGTGCCTACTTGATTCACCTGAAAGTGAAAGACAAATGTAACCGAAATGAAAAGAAAACAACAGAGTGTGTAGAAATTGCATGTTAGGATGAGTCGAGCATTTAGTGTGTTAAGGTGCATTATTTCCCTACTTGCTAAGCGTTAGGCTTATTTTTTATGTTCTATGGTGTAGGTGACGAGTATTACTTAGGTGAGGTAGAGGAGATATCCCAGGATTAAGCCGCAGTTGGAGGAGTACGGGGTGCGCCGGTGCAAGCTGTTGTCGGGGCGTCTTGGCCACTGTCTTCCTCGGGTAGTGTGGGAGGTGAATGTTTTGTTGTAGATGGTTTTTATAAGTGTTTTGTACTGATTTTTTTTTTAGATAAGTTAGAAAAAGTGGAAGTTTTAGTACGTCGTATTCATAAATATTTTCATAACTATTTTGGAGATTTGGAAGTTGGTTGTGTTGTGGATATTGGGAGTATGTATTTGGGATTTTAAACTGGTTGGATTCCGATTTTAATTGCAGGTTTTGGTTTATTGAATTTTAGGTGTTACGCCGCTTGTTTTGATTTTAAAATCAATAACGTCGGGTTTACATTCTCTATTTTTGTTATTAACCGTTTTAAGTCGGTTTTCTAAAATTTTTATGGGATATGAAGGTTAGTGTAGCGACCCTAACACTGTACCCTTAAATTCCCGTGTAAATTTTTCTTTTTTTTTGTAACCTAAGTAAATCCTATAACGTTAAAGCGGAAATTTAAAACGTTGATAGAATTAAAACCATTGAAAACTATTTAAGAGAGCATAAAAGAAAACATTTAAATAAAAACTATTAAAACAGAAGGGAAATCGGCCATGCAGAACCGAGGGCAAAAACATCAAAGACCAGGATAACAAAAAGGCGCTCGGTCGGCTGCTCAATAGCCGATCGGGCGGCCCTTGCCGAACCGATCGATCGCCTACTTTTAAGCGATCGGTCCGCTCACGTTCTGGAAAAATTCCAGAACGCATCTCCAACTCTCTGGAATTCCAGAGAGTTCTGCGTTCGATCGCCCTTCCTTCTGCGATCGAACGCCTACCCCTTTCCCTTTTTCTTTCTTCCTTTTCCTCCATTCTCTTCCACCCTTCCCACGCCTAAACACTTTTACACAACTCATCTTTCACCCATTTCCTTTTCTTCATCAATTCACCTCTAAACACTTCATAACAACACTACCACCCACATACAAGTTACACTCCCCCAATCAAAATCGATTCAAAACATGTTTAAAACATACCCAAACTTCATAAAAATAAACCGCATGGATTCGTTTAAAAACTGGACATTTCCCTCTGTTTGAAATTATCAAAAATACAACAGAATACTATATATTATCTATCCAGTCACCAAGCATCCTAAAATGCTTCAACTATACAATTTTTCTATGTTTCTATCAATTAAAATCCCCAAAACATTTACCTACATCCCCACGGGTCAAAATAGCGTCGACTGCGCCAACGCACTCCCACGGGCCATTCTTCTTCAACATACTTATTCCTCGGGTGGAGGGATATCATCCTCACCTGTTTCGAGTTCACCTACACCATAAAGACACCTATGAGAATAAATCTCAGTAAGTTCTACGTAAGTGACAATGCATGAACATGTATATGCAATTTTCATAAACTTTCGTGCATTCGTTTCATTTATCAATTCGTGTTAGTCGTCACATTTCAGTCGTCTTAGTCGTCTCATTTCAGTCGTCTTAGTCGTCTCATTTCAATCGTCTTAGTCGTCTCATTTCAGTCGTCTTAGTCGTCTCATTTCAGTCATCTTAATCGTCTCATTTCAGTCGTCTTAGTCGTCTCTGTAACGGCCCACTCCCTTGGCCCAGGGCTCACCCCGCGACCAGGCCAAGTGTTCGTGCAGTCCCCGCAGAGCCCTGCCTCGTGGTAGGGCTCTGCGGGGGCTGCACGGACACTTGGCCTGGTCGCGAGGTGAGCCCTGGGCCGGGGGAGTGGGCCGTTACAGTCTCATTTCAGTCATCACATTTCATTTTCTTTCGTGAAATCCATGCATAAATCCATTTTTTCATGACATTTGTAAAACAATGATGCATGAAAATAAAAACGTAACATAAACATACAACGTGTGTACCATCAAAACAATACAAACATAACCTATAAAACAACTAACCCTAAACTACCCAACCAAAGCATATAAACATAAATATCATCAAATAATCCTCAACATCAAAACTCGACATATGGTGTAGGCCAATCGGCCACAGTAAGTCACGAGAACTTACCTATCGACCTTAGCGCACCGAGCTCCGTCCGTGAGCTTTGTTCACCTAAGCCAATCCACAATATTCTTTGTTAAAAACGGGCCTAAACAAGGCATTTTTCGTAAACTAACGAAACTCCTAACTAAAGAAAACTTCCTAAAATTTTTAATAAACTTCTCTCGGGCATTTCGTCCAACATCTTGCGCTCCACATTTATAAATCTCCATTAATGGCTTTTCTTCAAACTCCAACAACCAAAATCCTTAATAATTTATCAAATCAACTATAATAACAATAAATATATCACCAATTAACAACCTAACTCATTCCTAACCTAAAACGACAATTTCAAGAAAAGCCCAATTGAAACCCTAACCGAAATCAACTCCGAAAATGACAAACTAATGTGCCTAGAGCTTGGAGCTTACTTGGAATGTCGATAAGGGAAGAAAACTGGAAGAGAAATCGCCGGAAAAAGGAAGAACGATCGAAGGAAGAGAAATGGTGAGGGAGAAATCGCCAAGAATGGAGAGCAAATGCTCTTTGGAAACTCACGTGAAAATCGCTAAGGGGAAGAAGAGGGCATTGTGTTTTTATAAAAAATAGGTTTCCTTAATTACAAGTTTGCTACTCATACAATTATCAACCTATTTCGTTATTTCGCCTATCGGTTTGGATTCCCTGAAATTTCCTTATTCCTCCAAAAATCCATATTAATCACTAAGGTTCTAACGAAATTTTCCGTTTGCAAAACGGACATA
Source organism: Begonia masoniana (assembly GCA_022432975.1). Taxonomy (NCBI): domain Eukaryota; kingdom Viridiplantae; phylum Streptophyta; class Magnoliopsida; order Cucurbitales; family Begoniaceae; genus Begonia; species Begonia masoniana. The sequence goes on along the minus strand of CM039504.1, from coordinate 41,736,086 downwards.
ATTTACTATTTTTACGAATTAAACGCTATAGGGTTATAAACAGAACTTTGGCGTTATACCATCGATTTGAATTCCCAAAATCCCCTTATTTTCCTAAAATCCCTATAAATCATAAGAATCCTAATAAAGCTCTCCGTTCATAAAACAGGCTTAGTTTGCTATATTTATTAAAATACCCCTATATTACGAGAAATACCAAAATCTCGTAAAATCGGCGTTACATCTTCAAAAATTCCCTCATCTCTCCAGATACTCCAATTTATTTATAGGGTTCCAATAAAACTTCTCATTTGCAAAACGGGCTTAATTTGGCATATTTACAAAAAATGTCATTGCATAGCTAAAAATCTAAAACTCGAAAAAGAACCGGGCGTCACAGTTAGGGTGTCGGGAGTGTACGATTAAAATTTTAGAATTTTTGGAGGTGTTTGGTTAGGGGAAAAGTGGAGGAAAAGAGGTGAAGGTCGGAATGGGAGCACTGGGGCGTGTTGAGCACGCGCAGGGTGCGCAGAGCGTCGCGAGCGGTGATCGAACGAGTGCCAGCCGCGATTGATCGCCTATCGGCATACTCTCGGGTACTGTAGCACCCAAGAGGGTGCCGATCGATCGGCGCATTTGTGCCGATCGATCGCCACCACTTGTTTTAACATTTTTTTTATTTTTTTTATTATTTGTTTTTATTCCAAATTATTTTAACACGACATTTTTCGACCATTTTAAACGTATTTTGAGCACGCTTTCCAACAAAAATCTAGGGTTTAAAAAACGCAAAAATCGAATCAAAAATTATTTTAAACAACGTTTTAAACACGGTTTGGGTTAGCAAAGTAGTGTACCGAGCCAGGGCGGGTTCGGGGGCGTTACAGAAGATACTTAAAAAATACCTAAAGATTTAGTGGCAAGAGGGATTAAAGCACAACAACAAAATATGCACATGCAAAATCTATGCAAAGTTTCTTTTTCTCTATCAAATTTGGCAAGAACTTATTTCTTAATTCTTAAAAAAATGTGGAACATGAATTTAGGAATGAAAGCCACAAAATTCATCAATCAAATTAGTTCAAGTTTCCTTTTATTATGTAGTCAAAGTTTCTTTTTATTAATTTGTTAAGTTTCCTAATCTTTAGATATTTCCTAATCTTTAGATATTTCCTAATTACTTTCTTATTACATTAGGATATTTTGTATCCTATTTAAAGGCATAAACCTTGCAGCTTTATAAAAGCAATATACATGATTTAGAGTTACTCTTTGTGAGAATTTTCTCTTTGATTTTTTATGAAGAACTAGATCTTCTTAAAATCAAAACTTGAAAGATCAACTTGATAGCTTTGGTTCTAACCAAAAATTCAGTTACTGGTCAAGCTCCTTGTTTGATAACTTTTGTTCCGTCGGCAAGGTTCGATTATGGTCAAATTCCTAATACTTGATTTAAAAGGCATTCCTGAGTTTCTATTCTGCATTGTTGAAGGGTCTCGGGTTTGATATACCTGTGGTTCTCATCATTTGGTATCAGAGCTTTGGCTCCTAGATTTAAGTGTCTATCATTATTGTTTTTTTTCTTCTTCTTCTAGAGTTTCTTCCTTGGAAAATTCAAAAGAAAAAAATGAAATTTGAAGAAAAAAAAATCCAAAAATTCAAAAAAAACAACTCCAAAATTCCAAAAAAAAAATTATTGAATCAACGATTCTTTGCTTATCAAGTTTTCTTCTTTCAAAAAAAAAAAACTCAATATTTCGAGTATCAATATCTTGAGTATCAATTTCTTCTTCTTCATTATAAGCATCAATATTTGTTTTTGGGTGTGGTTATTCAAATCTTTTTCTTTGATTGTCTCAATTATTCCAAGTTATTGATTCTACTTTCTTGGAGACTTCAAAGGTCTTGATTAATCGTATTTGCTCTCACAATATTCGAGCATTAATTCATTATTCTGTGAGATATCAAAGTTTTTTTTTCCTTTCAGGAAATGTTTCTTTTCGTGAAAAGTTTCCTTTTTTGAAAAGTTTCCTTTCGTAAAAAGTTTTCTTTCTTGAAAAAAAAAATTCTTAAAAAGATTCCTCTTTTGAAAAGTTTCCTTTCTTGAAGTCCTATATTCTATTCTAAATTGTTTGATTCTAACCGATTTTGGAAATTAGAATTTTGAGTTAAAAAGTTTGATCTTGCTTGTTTTTGCTTGTTGAATTTTTCTCTTAATTAGGTTTTAGATAAAGAGCTTAAAGAGAAAATCGAGAGGTAAAAGGCAAGAGGGTGAGACTATCATATAAAAGCCATTATTTGAGAGAAACACGAGTGGAGAGACATATAATCGAGTGTAAACACTGAGGAAAGACGTGCTAACTTTGATCTGAAGATGTACATGAAGGTTAGACAATATCAAATTAAGAATTTAGACATGAGGTATGAAAGAATAAAGTCACCTTCTAATAGCCGTGAACAAAGAGGCAAATCACCAATGGAGCATTCCTATGAGGAATTTGATTACTAGGATGGCAATTACAGAATAGATAGATATGCGAGAACAAACCGTGAAGATGGAAATCTAAGCAATATCAAAATGATCATCCCTCCTTTTCAAGGTAAAAGTGACCCAAACTTTATATAGAATGGGAAAGAAAAATTGAATAGGTATTTGAATGTCATAACTACACTGAGGAGAAAAAGATCAAATTAGTATCGATGGAATTCACAGATTATGCGAGCATATGGTGGATTAATTAATGAAACACAAAAAAGGTATGGAGAAAAACCAATACGCACATGGGATGATATGAAGGTACAAATGCGCAAAAGATTTATTCCTAACCACTATTATCGAGATGCATGTAGAAAACTACAGGGTTTGACTCAATGAATCAAAAGTGTGAAAGAATATTACAAAGAGTTGAAAGTAGCCATGGTAAGGGCTAGAGTGGACGAGAATGATGAAGCGATAATGGCGCGATTCATTAAAGGTTTAAATAGAGAAACTGCTGACATTGTGGATTTGCATCATTATGCGGATTTAGAAGAATTGTTGCACAAGTCCATCAAAGTTGAGAGGAAATTGAAATTGAGGAACTCTAAGATCGGATCAACCTCAAACTCTTCATGGAAATCTAATTGAAGGAGTGATAAACCTAAGTCAAAACCGAAAGAGGAGTTCAAAGGGAAAGTCACGACATCGAATACAACCTCCATAAAAGGTAAAATCGAGACTTCCACTCCTATTAAGTCTCGAGAGATTAAATGTTTTAGGATGTCAAGGTTTTGGCCATATTACTTCTAATTGGCGAAGAAATAGCTAGATATTTGGATAAGGGTTAGATTG
>CM039504.1:41557772-41726628 GCA_022432975.1 Begonia masoniana | reverse complement strand
TGTTTTTAAAAAAAAAACAACGGAGTCGGACGGGGTCGGAACAGGGAAGGGCGTCGGCGGGCCGCGAGAGGAGAAGCTCTCTGGTTCGTGAAATCCAGAGAAGAAAAGAGAGAAAGTGAGGGAGAGAAAGAAATTAGGTTATTTTATAAAAAATGAAATTGTAAATTACTATATTGCCCTTCACTGATTTTTATATTTGTTTCGTCCTTCGTTTCGTTAATCGTCCAATTATTCGGGATCACCAAATTTCCTAATTTCGCCAATAAGTCCAATTAGTTACCAGAGATTTATTAAAACTATCCGTTCGCAATTTGGACCTCATTTACTATTTTTACTAAAACGTCAATTATATTACGATAGAGGTAATTACTCGGAATATAGCGTTATAACTCCGAAAATTCTCCAAAATTCATTAAAATTCTTATTATTCGTCAGGATCATAATGACGCTTTCTTTTCGTAAATCGGACCTGATTTGACATATTTACCAAAAATGCCACATATATAATAAAATATGAATATTCTAAAAATCCGTACAAGCCGGATATTACAAATTACCTCTGGTTGAGTTCTCATACAATAACAGTTATCAGTCCACCATTGGTATGGCACCATATGAAGCACTGTACGGTAGGAAGTGTAGGTCACCTCTTTATTGGGACGAGGTTGGTGAAACAAAACTTCTTGGACCTGATATTCGGCAGCAAATGTCAGATAAGATTGCCACTATTCGAAAAAGAATGATGACTGCTCAAAGCCGGCAGAAGTGTTATGCAGATCAAAGGAGAAGGGAACTCGAGTTTTCAGTAGGAGATGAAGTATTCTTAAAGGTGTCACCATTTAAAGGAGTCTTAAGATTTGGCAAGAAGGGAAAACTTAATCCGAGATTTATTGGACCCTTCCCTGTCTTGGCAAAAGTCGGGAGTACAGCGTACAGACTACAACTGCCTCCACCATTGGATAAAGTTCATAATGTCTTCCATGTGTCAATGTTAAGGAAGTGCATGCGTGATCCGATGCAGGTCATCCAGCCATCGGATATTGGTTTAGAGCCGACACTGGAGTATGAGGAGAAACCGATACAGATATTGGAATATGCGTTCAAGACTCTGAGAAACAAAGAGATTCCATTGGTGAAAGTTTTATGGACAAATCACGGCATTGAAGAAGCCACATGGGAAAGACAGCAAGAGATGTTGGACAATTATCCTGAGTTATTTGCTTGAGCAATTTTCGAGGACGAAAATTTTGTTTAAGGAGGGGTGGATGCAACACCCGACATTTCGGCCAGGTGATTTTCTAACCATTTTCATTGTCACCCCCTCTTATTTAACCTTTATGATTTAAATTTAATCTTAAGGCAAATTTATTACAAGTTGAGTAAAACTTGGTTGGGTGGCAATTTTGTAATTAAAATTGATGGATTGAGTATAAATAGGAAATGGAAACCTTAAACCTCATTTATTACCACTGTAGCCGACATTCCCTCTCGGCGATTTCTTCTCTCCCAAGTTCTTGCTCTCGGCTACCAGAACTTTCCATTACCGACGGCTGGTTTCAGCTTGCCTTTCCTCTACGAATCCATATCCGAGGTATACATTGACATTATGGCTATCTATTAGTTTGTTACCCTGTTCTCAGCTCGGCATTTGAGTTTCGGTCTTTATCAATGGTCGTGTGATATTAGAACATTGTGTTAACTGAGTGTGGTAACGTCATTTCCGAATCGATTCTGATCATTTAGAGTAATCAACTCAGCTTCAATCGATGGTAGAACCCGTCCACCTATTTTTGGATTTCTGGCAACACGGTGTATCAAACAGAGTATTTAGGAATAACTTTAGCTATCAGAGTCCTAGGACGATTTATGATTAGAGCTATTAGGACCTTTGTTTTAACTACTGTAATGTACATGTTTTAGGTGAAGAAGTTTAAAGGGAAAAAGCTCGGATTGCTAAGGAATCCAGGTAAGTGAATGTATTAAGGTTTCCGGCCACTAGGGCCCTACACTGCAAGGGTATTAGGAAATCATTGAGATGCTAGTCTGTTGATTATGATTAGTTATTACTATGATATGAAGAATTGGTGTAAGAAGATGTTAAGTTACGGGATGTTTTGCTTGTCCTTATGATATGACTTCTCTCTATGAACTCTATGTCTATGCACTGTGTCTACGTTATGTTTAAGTTGAGAACATGAAAAGCAAATGTAACCATGATTAAGTGCAGAACGGGGGAAAAGACTATGATATGTATGACTCGCGAAATCTCCCACTGGGGGAGGCCGAGTTAATGATATGTATGACTCGCGGATTCTCCCACTGGCGGAGGCCGAGTTGATGATATGTACGGCTCGCGAATTCTCCCACTGGGGGAGGCCGAGTGATGTATTATGATTGCCGCGATAGGCAAATGACTATGTACCCCTGCCTTCCTCCCTCGTTTCCTGCCTTAATGCATGCCATGAAAATAATGAAAATGAACATGAATGAAGAAAGGTTTATGAACTTGTGTTCTTTAATTTTGTGTACTCATGTATATCTGTCAGCATGCGTTCCTTACTAAGCATTAGGCTTATAGTTGAACCTTATGGTGTAGGTGAAGAAGGTTCAGGTGAGGATACTATGTTCAAAGAGGATGCTTAAGGCTGGTTGCTGGAGGAAGCTCAAAATGACAGTGCAGGACTGGAAAGGCGATTCATGACCCCTGGTTAACGTTTTATGATTTCTATTAAGATAATGGATATGACAGTCTAAGTAGGTTAAGGCTAATTTGGAACGTTGAATCTTGAGATTTGTCTGGTTTAATTATTGAATCTGAGGATAATTTCGAGGATTATTAAAAGATTGTCGTCTAAGTCTTCCGCTTTGTGTATTTTGGATGAGATCATGTTTCTTACTCTTTGAGGTTTATGGTTACTAGGTTATGATTCGGGTGAGTTATGGTAAGTTCTATTGGGTGAAGATGAAAAAGGTTGTAGTATTTTCTGCCTTGTGATAGGAGCTGGTTAAGATAACCTTCCGGTTGACGTCATCGGCAGATACCGAGTGATTGTAGTTGGATGGTTTAGTCTTCCGGCTGACGTCATCGGCAGATGCCGAATGATGATGGTTTAGTCTTCCGGCTGACGTCATCGGCAGATGCCGAAGGATAGTAGTTGGATGGTTTAGTCTTCCTGCTGACGTCATCGGCAGATGCCGAGTGATAGTAGTTGATGGTTTAGTCTTCCGGCTGACGTCATCGGCAGATGCCGAGTGATAGTAGTTTGATGGTTTAGTCTTCCGGCTGACGTCATCGGCAGATGCCGAATGATAGTAGTTGGATGGTTTAGTCTTCCTGCTGACGTCATCGGCAGATGCCGAGTGATAGTAGTTGATGGTTTAGTCTTCCGGCTGATGTCATCGGCAGATGCCGAGTGATAATAGTTTGATGGTTTAGTCTTCCGGCTGACGTCATCGGCAGATGCCGAATGATAGTAGATTGATGGTTCTACGCCCCTGTTTCCAGTTTAGGAAAGAAAAATAAAAAAAAAGGGGTAATATAACATGCAAAATGTGAATGTCTGTCGAGAAATAGAAAAGATGTAATAATAGTAAAAGTCAAGCAAACAATTAATGAAAGATTATGAACACGTGACGGCTCCTGGCCGGGGTTGTTACAACTGCAATGTAAATGTTTTAGGTGAAGAAGTCTGATGAAAAGGAGCTCAAGTTACTAAGGAAAACAAGTAAGTGAATGTATAGGTTTCTCGGTCATTAGGACCCTACATCAATGGATGCTAGGTAGAAATTCATACGATGTTTAGAAGTCTCCTTTATGTTACTTTTTAATGTTTATGCTAATAATTAGCTCAATGGTAAGGTTTCATGTTGGATAGTGCTCTGTTCTATAGCTTGACGATTTAAGAATTTTCATGTCCATGCATCATGAATGTTTTATGCATATGAAAATGTTTTAAGAGTATGTTTTCTCACGAACAAGATAAGGATATAAAACTTATGCAACGTGAATTAAGTGAGGGTTGGGGGCGGTTTGGCGTATGTCACTGTCCAAAAGAAGGACCATGATACGACCCGCAAGGGAACTATGTGCACTCTCACTATCAAACCCCTTTTACCGGCACAAATCCTCTCTTAATCCACACAATATGAACGAAGAATATGAACGATGAACATGAATGAATGTATATAAATGATGTATATGAATGATGAATATGAATGAAGAATATGAATGATGAGCATGAATGATGATTATGAACAATGAATATGAATGATGAACAAGAATGAAGACTTTGAGTATGAATATGAATACGAAAAGATTTATGAGCTTTTGTTTCTGAAAATGAGCATTCATGCATACTTGATAGTATTGCATTCCTTACTAAGTATTAGGCTTATAGTTTATATCTTATGATGTAGGCGAAGATTTAACAGGTGAAGATTCCAAATTTAGTAATGATGTCTAAGGCTGGTTGCAGGGTGGTGCTCAGGGTGGAAGTCTGTGGCTGGCAGGCGAGAATGTCCCATAGTTATGCTCATATAATGTCAGTAAGATTTATGATGAACAAATGTTAAGTAGAGTGAGATTTCCCTTAGAATACTGGATTCTGTGATTGTCTTGTTGGATTACCAAATTTGGGAATGATTATAAGAGTATGGAAGAATCTGTTTTAACTAAGCTTTTCGCTAATTATATTCTGGTCGAGTTTAGGATTTATACTTGTTTAAGTTTATGTCTACGAAGTATGTGATTGATGAAGGACAGGTTACTCTCAGTCGGTATGAGTTGTTTGAAGATTTTCAGGTTTTACTACCGTGTGACAGAAGTTGGATGAGCGCATCATCCGGCTGACGTCATCGGCAGGAGCTGTGAGATAGGAGTCAGACGAGTGCATCATCCGGCTGACGTCACCGGTGGATGGCGAACGTTTGTTGTTCATCGGATGATGTCTTCTATCGGATGAAGTATGTAACGGCCCAATCCCCTGCCCAACATCCCCGGCCCGGCCTCAGCCCGCAGCCAGCAGAAATCGGCAGCCTCATGTCCGTGCATCACTGCCACATGGCAGCCACACAGGCCCACCATGTGTACTGAGCTCAGTGGTACTCCTCATTCGTAGCCTAGGGCCTTGTCCCTGAGGGACTGGGTTCGAGTGGGGGGGAAGGCAAAAACCCTCTGCAGGGAGAGGGAAGATCGTGAGTACACGTGGTGGGCCTGTGTGGCTGCCACGTGGCAGTGATGCACGGACATGAGGCTGCCGACTTCTGCTGGCTGCGGGCTGAGGCCGCGCCGGGGATGTTGGGCAGGGGATTGGGCCGTTACAAAGTAAGTGAGTCACGTGTATTGCACATGGTAACCGAATAATGTAGGTTTTCACTACCGGCTGAAGCGAGCTCTGTGCTTGTCGTCTAGCGATCGGCATGTGTGAGCTTTATGTTTTACTGATTGGTCATCGGGCGATGTAGTGTATTTTAATCACCGGTAGATGTACTCTATCGGAAGATGTATTAAAGGAGCATGTGGTTTGCACATGTTTATCGGTAGATGTCTACTGCTGGAAAGTAATAGATGTGTTGCGTGGCGGGCACGTGACCGTCGGTAGATGTGGGTTTATTTCTCTATCGGTAGATGCAGATTAAAAGCTGGAGCTTCCGCTCATCGACTGAAGCATTTTACACTGCCCGTCGGCAGATGTGTACTGTATTTCATTAACTGAGCAATGTTTAATAAATCGCGTGAGATGTCTTGAGTTAAGTTTGATTTTTTTTTTAAAAAAAAGAAATGAACAGGGGCATATCCTAAATAAGAACAGTAAATATATACAAACAAGTCTAAAGGAGTCATGGTTTGGTCTCGGCCCTACTGGGGTTGTTACACAAGGACAGCGCGAGCCGCCAAGGAAGATGGTCGTTGGTGTGCAGTCACAACCGCTGCAGAACAAAGGAGGTTGGCAACATCAACAGAGAGGCATCAAAAGGCCCTACAACCCCAATGACGATCGAGGAAAAGGAAAGTGGCCTCAAGGGACTCCTCGAGTTCCTCAAGCTCATCAGGCCCCGCTATTCTCCATCTGTCAGAAGAACTGCCATGGCGAATGCAAACTATACACGAGCCGCTGTTATAGGTGCGATAAGGTTGGCCATGTTGTTAGGGATTGTCCAATGCCGTCGGATGTGAATTGTACGGGGGTGGCACCTAGAGTTTTCGCCATGATGGAAGGTGATGATGCGGAACAGCAAACGGTTATAACAGGTATGATTAAGATTTGTGGTAAACCCGCTTACACACTTATAGATACCGGTGCTACCCATTCTTTCGTAGCAACTACATTTGCATGCAGGTATAATTTACGGACTCTTCTAGCCGATAAGTCGTTTAGTGTCATGTTACCGTCGGGAGAATCCTTACATTCTAAACAAGTAGTAAATGGTGAAATTGTATTAGTAGGGGAAAAAGAGATATATGTAGAGTTGATTTTAATTGATGTAAAGGGATGTGAAGTCATTTTGGGTATGGACTGGCTATTCAGACATTATGCAACAATCAACTATAGAACTGGTCTAGTTGAATTCTGACCCCCGAGTGGGGACTGGTATTCTTTTCAAGTCATCTCAAAATCAAGTAAGATACCAATTATATCATGGTTAGAAACCCAGCGGTTACTGAGAAGTTGTTGTGTAAGTTATCTAGCTAGCATAATTGATATGCGGGTGGAGGATAAAGTAGAACTTCAAGATATTCCCATGGTCCGAGAGTTCCCTAAGGTATTCTTAGACGACTTGCCCGGGTTACCACCCGATAGAGAAATTGAATTTGTGGTTGATACATACCCTGAGCCATTAGCTGCATCTAAGAATCCCTACCGTATAGCACCGGTTGAATTGAAGGAACTAAAGACTCAATTGCAAGAGTTAGTGGACAATGGATTTATTCACCCTAGCTGTTCTCCCTAGGGTGCACCTGTTTTATTTGTTAAGAAGAAGGACGGATCCCTTCGAATGTGTATTGATTACAGGGAATTGAACAAACTGACAATCAAGAATAAGTACCATTTACCCCAAATTGATGATTTATTTGACCAGTTACAAGGGGTCAAAGTGTTCTCAAAAATCGACTTACGTTCGGGCTATTACCAATTAAAGGTTAAGGAGGGAGATATACCGAAGACAACATTCAGAACCCGATATGGACATTACGAATTTCTTGTAATGTCGTTTGGACTAACGAACGCACCTGCAGCTTTTATGGACTTGATGAATCGGGTGTTCCGTGAATACTTGGACGAGTTTGTGATTGTATTCATAGATGATATTCTCGTATACTCACAGAATAAAGCCGATCATGCAGAGCACTTAAGAGTAGTTTTGACAACTTTAAAACAGCAGCAACTCTATGCCAAGTTATCCAAATGTGAATTTTGGTTGGACAAGGTCAACTTTTTGGGTCATGTCATTTCAGCTGAGGGCATATCAGTGGATCCAACCAAAATTCATGCAGTTAAAGATTGGCCTCAACCAAAGAATGCCAGCGAGGTCTATAGGTTCCTTGGTTTGGCAGGTTACTATAGGAAGTTTATTAAGGGATTCTCCATGATAGCCAAACCCTTAACGAGTTTAACAAAGAAGGACACCAAGTACTCTTGGACTGGAGCCTGTGAAGATAGTTTTCAGACATTAAAAATAAAGTTAACAACATTCCCACTTTTGACACTCCCAACTGAAGGAGGAAAGTTCAGTGTTTATTGTGACGCATCTAAAGTTGGATTGGGGTGTGTCCTAATGCAAAAAGACAAGGTTGTAGCGTATGCTTCCAGACAGCTAAAAAGTTATGAGCAGAATTATCCCACTCATGATTTAGAATTAGCCACTGTTTTTTTTGCATTGAAAATTTGGAGGCATTATTTATATAGCCAGCAGTGTAAAGTGTTTTCGGACCACAAGAGCCTGAAGTATCTTTTTATCAAAAGGAGCTAAACATGAGGCAGAGGCGTTGGTTGGAATTCGTAAAGGATTATGATTTCGAAATTAAGTACCACCCTGGTAAGGCCAATACGGTTGTCGACGCATTAAGCAGAATGTCAAAGACGATGCAGCCTATTGTGTCAGCCATGTCATTGCCCTTGAAGGTTGAGGTTCAGAAATTTAAGTTGGAGATAGTTCTGGAAATATCAGCATTGCTTTCGACATTATCTATTCGGCCAACTATTTTAGAAAAGATTAAAGAGGCACAACAAAAGGATTCAAAAGAAAAGAATAATATAGTGAGTAAGTTGAAGGACACATCCTCTGAGTTTAATCTTTTTGAGGATGGAATTTTGAAGTTTAGAGATCGATGGTACATTCCATGTGATAAGGAGATACGTAAGTTAATTTTGGCTGAGGCACACTCGTCACCCTTTTCTGTACATCCTGGGAACACCAAGATGTATCGGGATTTAAGGTTACATTATTGGTGGCCAAATCTAAAAAGGGATGTTGCCAAGTATGTAGAGTCGTGCTTAGTATGCCAGCAGGTCAAAGCACAGCACCAACGGCCAGGAGGTACCCTTCAACCCTTACCGATCCCCGAATGTAAATGAAAAAACATTGCCATGGACTTTGTGGTGGGTTTGCCAAAGACGACCAAGGGCCATGATTGTATTTGGGTTGTAATTGACAAATTGACGAAATCAGCTCACTTTTTACCAGTAAAGATGACTTATACGATGGATCAGTTTGCGAACCTGTATGTTCAGGAAATTATCAGGTTGCATGGAATCCCGGTATCCATTGTCTCCAATCGAGATCCTAGATTCACTTCTCGATTTTGGAAAAGTCTGCAAGGCACACTAGGTACAAAGTTATCTTTCAGCACTGCATTTCATCTACAAACAGATGGTCAATCAGAGAGAACCATTCAGATACTAGAAGATATGCTAAGAGCGTGCGTGCTGGAGTTTCAGGAATCATGGAGTCGGTATCTGCCTCTGGTTGAATTCTCCTACAACAACAGTTACCAGTCCATCATCGGTATGGCACCTTATGAAACACTGTATGACAGAAAATGTAGGTCACCTTTGTACTGGGATAAAGTTGGTGAAGCGAAACTTTTAGGACCCGAGATTTTGCAACAAATGTTGGACAAGATCGCCATTATTAGGAAAATAATGATGACTGCACAAAGCCGACAGAAGAGTTACGCAGATCTGAGAAGGAGGAGCCTTGAGTTTACTATCGGAGATGAAGTTTTCTTGAAGATCTCACCGTTCAAAGGAGTTATGCGGTTCGGTAAGAAACGAAAGCTTAATCCACGATTCATTGGACCATTCCCGATTTTGGCTAAGATTGGTAATACAGCCTATAAGTTACAGCTGTCTTCTTCGCTGGAAAAGATTCACAATGTCTTTCATGTGTCAATGCTAAGGAAATGCATACGTGATCCGACGCTTATTGATACGCCAAAAGAAATCGAGATTCAGCCAACCTTGCTGTATGAAGAAAAATCGGCACAAATTTTGGAGTCTGCAGTTAAGATCCTGCGAAATAAGGGAATTCCACTAGTAAAGGTTCTGTGGACGAATCATGGTGTTGAAGAAGCCATGTGGGAACGACGGCAGGACATGTTGGACAAGTATCCCGAGTTATTTGTCTGAACAATTTTTTGAGGACAAAAATTTTGTTTAAGGAGGGGTGGATGTAACACTCGATAACTTCGGGCAGGTGAACTTTCTTTTAACACAACTGAATTAACTGTCATCCATGCATACATTTCCTTGGTCGAAAATTTAGGCGCCAAAGTTTAATCAGCTCTTTTTATAAAATTAGGTTTGGTTGCAAACTTGTAAATAGGCCTAGCTCAATAGTGTATAAATAGAAAATGAATAGAAAATGGAAATCCTAAAACCTCACAAAAACCTCCCTCAGCTAACTTTCCCCTTTCAGCCGACTCTCTTTCCCCTCAGCTCCTTTCTCTGTTCTTCCTCCAGTGATCGACTCCCTTCGGATTTCTTCCGATTCTCCAAGCTTGAGGTAAGACTTGGACAATGTGTTTACTGATTAGTCACTTAAGAGTTTATTAGAGTTTTAGATTCGGGTTTTCTAAGGAAGTTGAAGTATCATAGTAGAAATAGCTATTAACATAGCATTTATGATTTGTCGTAGATAATAAGTAGAAATAATGAATGTTGGCTGTGCCTGGGTAGTTGGTGAACCCAAACACCAGTATCGTTTAGCTGAGGTTTTTATGCACACTAGGTGACTGATATAATGCTCGAATGGAAATGAGTTAGACTTCTAGGATATATACTTAGCTAGAGAGCTACCATTATGGAATATTAGACTACTTAGGATTTGTTTTCTTACATTAATACGTGAAATGACTTTGGTGGGAAAAAGCTCCAAGTGAAGAAAGACATTGCTAAGGGATCCAGGTAAGTGAGTGTGTTAAGATTTCCGGCCATTAGGGCCCTGCATCACAAGGGTAGTAGGTTGAGTTGTTTCTGATATTCGATTATGTTTGAGAAGTTGTCTGTTTTAGTATAATATTTGGAATAGTGTATGCTCTGTTTTCTGATGAACAACTCCTTCCATGGTCTCATGTTTTGAGAATGATTATATTCATGCATCATGATTTATTTACAGAGTATACAAAGTGTCTTACACGCATACTCCTTTATAAATGAAACATGAAAACGAAACGTATGAAACCTTGATTAAGTGAGGGTTGGGGGCGGTATTGGCCATGTCACTATCCAGGGATGGACCATGATTCTTGCCCGTATGGGCCATGTACACGCACTCTGCCTACCTGCCTTCGGCACAAACTTCTCCTTAATCCATGATATGAAAATGATGAACAAGTATATGATTCCCACGATTTGAAAATGAATGAGAACATAAGCATGATTTCCGATTTAAGTAAGAGATGTGAACATGATTTTATTGAGTATGCATGTATTTGTTGCACTCCTTACTAAGCATTAGGTTTATAGTTTGAATCTTATGATGTAGGTGACGAAACAGCAGGTGAGGACTTCACTCTAGAAGAAAATGCTTAGGTCTAGTTGCTGGTTGATGCTCGTGGCGATGATTTGTGGCTGAGGAACGATTTTGACCCGTGGTGTGTTGCTCGTAATATGTTTTTAGTAAGGTCTAAGAAATTGAAACATGAGTATGATGAAGTTTTCTTATGATGAAGAATACTAGGATTGTTTGATACAGTTTCGTGTTTAAAGAAGATTTTAAGACTAAAGGTTCACTTGATTTCTCTAACTCTTCCGCTACGTATTTAAGTTAAGAATTTTCGATGTTTTTGTGTCTGGGGATTTTCATTAAAGGGGTGAGTTTATAGAAGAACAGAGTTTTGAAATGTAAACTTAAACTGATAATCGATGGATGTACGCAGTAAGTGTTATTGATCGGTAGATTGGGATTATCACTGTTGAGCGGTGGATGTCGTCTGCCGAGTTAATGAAATCACGTGGGTAACACGTGGTCTGAGCGGTAGATGTATTCAGTGAGTGTTATCGATCAGTAAATGTAAGTAGAAAGTTTTTTCGTTTTGTGACTAGTAGATGTGGCTTGTGAGTTATGTCGTTTTGTGATCGGTTGATGTGGCTTGTGAGTTTGTCGTTTTGTGATCGGTAGATGTGGCTTGTGAGTTTTGTCATTTTGTGATCGGTAGATGTGGCTTGCAAGTTTTGTCGTTTTGTGATCGGTGGATGTAGGGTGTTAATATTCACCGGTGGATATTGAGTGTTATTACGAGCGGTGGATGTCGTCTGCTGAGTTAATGAAAGCATGTGGGTAACACATGGTCTGATCGGTGGATGCTGGGTGATTGAGTCATCCGGCTGACTTCATCGGTAGATGTGAAATTTTTCTTGTTGAGAGGTGGATGACGCTCGATAGAAATGAGCGGTGGATGTAAACAACAGAGGTTGATTCGATTGTCTATTGATTCTTTCTTTAAATAGACATTTCTCCAAATGATTTTTAAACGTCTTCGAATTTGATTGGAATTTCTTTAAAAATGTATTTATTTATAAACAAAAAAAAAGAGAATTTGGGTTGACATTTTGATTACGAATATGTTTATACAAAATTCTCGACCCGTCGGGTTTCGGGTTGTGACAAATTGGCAGCTATTGTTATAGGAAAACTCAACTAATGGCAGATATCGGCTCCAAGATGCCTGAAATTCTAGTACACATGCTCTTAACATATCCTTTAATATTTAAATTGTTCGTTCAGATTGTCCATCGATCTGAGGGTGGAACGCAGTGCTGAAAGTTAACCTCGTACCCATCGAGCCTTGTAAACTTTTCCAAGACTTTGAGGTAAACCTAGGATCCCAATCCGAAACAATCGACACAGGAATCCTATGCAATCTAATGATCTTCTGTACATACAAGTCAACAAACTGGCCCATCGTATAAGTCATCTTTACTGGTAGAAAGTGAGTTAATTTCGTCAATCTATCAACTATAACTCAAATACTATCGTGCCCTTTGGTAGTCTTTGGCAAACCCACCACAAAGTCCATGGCGACGTTTTCCCACTTCCATTCAGGGATCGGTAAAGGCTGAAGAGTATTTTCTGGTTGATGATGCTCTGCCTTAACTTGTTAGCACACCATACATGACTCTACATACTTGGAAACATCCCAATTCATATTTGGCCACCAATAGTGCAACTTCAAGTCTCGGTACATCTTGGTATTGCTCGGGTGCACTGACAAAGAAGACGAGTGTGCTTCCCCCAAAATCAACTTTTGTAACTCCTCATCTTTTGGGACATACCAATGATCTCTGAATTTCAGAATACCATCCTCTGAATAGCCGAACTTAGAAAGAGCATCCATCAATTTGCTCACAATGTCATTCTTCTCTTTCGAATCCTTCTGTTAAACCTCTTTGATTCTGTTCAAGATGGTCGACAGTATTGTCGAATTCGAAAGTAAGATTGATAACTCTGGAACCATCTCCAATTCAAACTTCTAAATTTCAACCTTCAAGGGTATAGACATAGGTGACATCGCAAGCTGCATCGTTGTTGGCATCCTACTTAATGCATCGGCTACCGCATTAGCCTTACTTGGGTGGTACTTAATCTCGAAATCATAGTCTTTGACGAACTCTAGCCACCGTCTTTTTCTCATATTCAATTCCTTTTGAGTAAAGAGGTATTTCAAACTTTTGTGGTCTGAAAACACTTCGCACTGCTGACCATACAAGTAGTGTCTCCAAATCTTCAGTACAAATACCATAGCGGCTAACTCCAAATCGTGAGTGGGGTAATTTTGTTCATAACTTTTTAGCTGTCTAGAAGCATACGCTACAACCTTGCCCTCTTTCATCAACACACAACCTAGTCCAATCTTAGATGCGTCACAATAAACACTGAACTTCCCTTCTTCCACTAGGAGTGTCAATAAAGGTGCTGTCGTCATATTCATTTTCAGCGTCTGGAAGCTCTCTTCACAAGCTTCTGACCACGAATACTTGATATCTTTTTTTGTTAAACCCGTTAGAGGCTTGGCTATCATCGAGAATCCCTTAATGAACTTCTTGTAATAGCCTGCCAACCCAAGGAAACTACGAACCTCACTGGCATTCTTGGGTTGCGGCCAATCTTTCACAGCTTGTATTTTAATTGGATCAACAAAAATGCCTTCAGCAGAGATGACGTGACCTAAAAAGTTGACTCTATCCAGCCAAAATTCACACTTTGAGAACTTGACATATAACTGCTGCATTTTTAGAGTCGTCAAAATAGTCTTCAGGTGCTCTATATGTTCATCTTTAGTCCGAGAATAAATCAGAATGTCGTCTATGAATACAATCACGAACTTGTCCAAATACTTTCGAAACACTCGGTTCATCAAGTCCATGAAAGCTGCAGGGGCATTCGTCAGCCCAAACGACATCACAAGAAATTCATAATGCCCGTATCATGTTCTAAATGCTGTCTTTGGCACATCCTCAGCTCTGACTTTTAATTGGTAGTAGCCCGAGGGTAGGTCAATTTTAAAAATACCTTGGCTCCTTAAAGTTGGTCAAACAGATCGTCAATTCGGGGCAAGGGGTATTTATTCTTGATTGACTCGTCCTTTTTCTTAAGAAATAGGACAGGTGCACCCTAGGGAGAACAACTAGGACGTACGAAACCCTTGTCTACTAACTCCTGCAATTGAGTTTTCAGCTCTTTCAGTTTAACGAGTGCCATACGATAGGGATTCTTAGACACCGGTGAGGCTTCAGGATAAGTATTGATCATAAACTGAATCTCTTTATCAGGCGGTAACCCCGGCAGGTCGTCCAAGAATACCTCAGGAAACTCTCGAACCATAGGAATATCTTGGAGCTTTAGCTCGTCCTTCCCTCGTACATCAATTACACTAGCTAGCATACATCCATTTTTCAACAGCTGTTGAGCTCCCATCGAAGATATAATCGGCATCTTGCTTGCTTTTGGAATAGCTTGGAAGGAATACCAATCTCCATTCGGGGGTCAGAATTCCACTAGCCCAGACCTACAACTTATCGTGGTGTAGTGTCTGTACAGCCAATCCATCCCCAAGGTAACTTCGTACCCTTTCATGTCGATATTGATCAGTTCTACATATAACTTCTTATCTTCTACTGATACGATATCACTCTTTACTACTTGATCTGAATGTAAAGACCCACCTGACGGTAACATAACGCTATAAAACTTATTAGCTGGTAGGACACATAGATTATTCTGGCATACGAACGCAATTGCTACAAACGAGTGAGTAGCACCCGTGTCTATAAGGGTATACACGGGTTCACTGCAAATCAAAATTATACCTGTTATGATCGTGTGCTGTACTGCATCTTCATCTTCCATCAGGGCAAAGACTCTAGGCGCCACCCTCGCTCGGTTTGCATCCGACGGCATAGAACAATCTCTAATCAGATGACCGACCTTGTCGCACTTGAAACATCGGCCCGTGAAAAGCTTGCACTCACCGTAATGGTTCCTCTGGCAGGTGGAACATAGAAGAGCTTGAGGAGCTTGAGGATCCCCTTGAGGTCGCTTCCCTTTTCCTTGGTCGTCGTTGGGGTTATAGACCCTTTTATCGCCTCTTTATTGTTACTGTCAACCCCCTTTGTTCTGTTGTGGTTGCCAACCCTTATTCTGTTGCGGTTGTGGCTGCAAATCTCTAACAAACTTCTTTGGCCCTTCGCGGTATCCCTGAACCGTCACCTCTACCTCTTCTAGTTCCAAGGCCTTAGCCACCACCTCAATATAGGGTGTGTTATGAATCCCCGTTGTTTTCACTCCCTTGAACAGATCTAGTTTCAATCCTTGAACAAATTAGTGAATCTTGTCTTCTTCGTCACTCACCAGATGGGGCGCAAATCGGGACAACACCTCAAACTTACGGATATAGTCCGCCACAGAACTGGTTTAGCGCAGCTGCATAAACTCCATCTTCTTACTGGTCTGAACAGCTCGGCTGAAGTACTTATCAAAGAAAGTCGTCTTGAACCGTTGCCAAGTCATACCCTCTACATTGGTGGAGCTCTGAATCGTATCCCACCAATGCCTCACATCCAGCGCAAGATGGAAAACAGCACATGTGATCTTGTCTTCCTCATCGACCTTAGCATACTTGAACATGTCCTCAATTGTTCGAATCCATTCCTCAGCATAAATGGGATCCGAAACTTGGCCATTAAATGTCGGAGGTCGAAGTCAGCGAAGTCGTTCGCCACCTTGGTCATGAGTTGCACTCGAACTAGAGTTTCCTTGTTCCTCTCTAGCCACACGTCGCTCAATCTGACGAGATTGGCGATGAACCAACTCCGTTAGCTGGGCAATTGTGTTACTTTCTTCATTGACTTCTCCACGTCGTCCTCTCACCATCTTGTCAATCCTAAACACATCATAAACACATCTTAACTTTAAATGACATTACTAAAATCGTAAACACTTGCAGTTGTTGGAGTGTACTCAAGCAGCGATTTATGCTGGTAAGCAGTCTACAGAACCGAACGGGCCGCGACTCACATGATTGTGATGGTATTCCTAATCTTGACACATATATTTTTTTTTTAACTACTTGAAAGAAACTTTACTAAAATGACTGAAAGTTGCACTCGAAACTCATTTAAAACTTTCATAAAATGGATTTAAAACATTACAAGAAATTGAGAAGGAAATAGAAAAGGGATAGTCTCAGTTTTAAAAGCAGAAACGAAAAAAAAATCAGGGGCGATCGATCGGCTAATATAGCCGATCGTTCAGCACCCTCTCGGGTGCCATATCTGAATTTGCTCAGCCGATCGATCGGCCATTTTAGCTAATCGTTTGGCTTTTGTTCTGGTTCTTTCGTCGCCAATAGTATTGCCAATCGATCGGCCATTCTGTCGATCAATCGACGACCCCTCTGTTCTCCTTTATTCGCCAGACCGTGCACTGCCAATAGTTCGCCACATTGGCCGATCAATCGGCATGCTCTCTGTAGGCCGACTTACTTCTTTATCCTCTCTTCCTTCTTTTCATCTTCATCACATGATAACCTCATAGTATTTCAACCCAACTTCCTTCCAAAATTTACAACTCAAATTCCATTTAATCAATTCAAAACGAAAGGTTTAAATCACTACACCTTCCATCATTAAAATCGTAAAAAGGACAATAATAAAAAACCATAACGGAAATTTAAACGGAAGGAAAACCCTTAGTCTTAAAATCCCCTTCGTAAAACATAGTAAGTACCAAACAACTCCAGTATTTATCATCCAGAAGAAATCTTTTCCTACCTACGATACCAATATCATAAGCATATACCAAAACATGCTAGGAGCATTACCCTCGGGTCAAAATCACCGCCCAGCACAAAATCCTGCCATAAGCACCATCCAGCAGCCTGACTTACACTTTATCATTCAGATTGAGGTCCTCACCTTCCAACTTGTCACCTACACCATAAGGTTTAAACTATAAGCCTAATGCTTAGTAAGGAGTGCAATATATAAATAAATGCTCATGAATGCATGCTTCGTAAAAATCATGTTCGAGTTCTTATTTTCTCGTTCACTTGACATGGGTTAAAGGGCATGAAGGGAAATGGCATAAGAATCATAATCGTGGTCCTTTCGGACAATACCTGTAACGACCAGTCCGGCCCACACAGTAGCAAGATCCGTGGACTAATCGTGCAGTATCAACCCGACCCCCACCAGCGGGAGAATCCGCGAACCGTACTCATAATCTTGAGAACATAAATCGTGGTCCAACCCGTTGACAAATCGAGGTCATTTCACACCGTCCCACACTTAACCATTCATACATACATTACATATTCTAATCTTGGTAATTTAAATCATGCTCATAAAATATTTCATATGCTTTTGAGAAAAATCAGGATGCAAAGACATGGGTGCACATAGGAACGTCCTACTAAAGAAAACAAGTCATCTATCAAAGATCATATCATAACGCTACTCTACTCAACATAACATAATTCTCAACCATATATAATCATCAAACAAGCATCAATACTAATTTCCTAGTACTCTAGTGATGCTGGGCCCTAATGGTCGGACGCCTATACACCCACTTACCTGGGTTCCTTAGCAATGTCGTGCCTTTACTTTAAGTCCTTTCCACTGAAAACATTTCATATTTGAATGTTAAAATCAATTCTAAATCATTTGAGTTCAAAACTAGCAAATTCCTAGCTAAGGAAAACCCCTAGAAAATCAGTTTATCTCATTCGGGCATTTCATCAAACATCTTGTGTGCGTAATTTATTTCCCAATAGCATTTATGGCATTTGTGTACTACAACTACTCAATTCCTACCAACATTAAATTCTCAACCGAAGTATCAACAACATCCAAAATTCTGGCACCGATGCCATTAATATGAACAATCTGTCAATTACCAACATCACACGAACATTGATAAACCGTAGAACTTCAAGCTTCAACTAATATAAATTCCTAGATCAAACTTAATGAATAAATCGTCTAAACCTTACCTAGAGCTTTGAATATTGAAGAGAATGGAAGAAGAAATCGATTTAGTGGAGGAACCGCGGCTAGCTGGCGAAGAAGAAATCGCCGAAGGAGATTCGTAGGGAGAAGAGAAGAAGGGCAGCTGGAGGAAATTTCGTGGGAAGGGTTTTAGGGGTTCTTCTTCTCTCCTTTTTTTTATTTAATTAATTACTCATATTTACCACTTTGCCACTCAACCTAGTTTTCTCACAAAACAAGCGAAACCCGTCGTTTTAGATTCTCGTAACTTTCTTATTCTACCAATCATCCCAATTAATTCTTGGGATTCTAACAAAACTTTCTGATCGTGAAACAGACTTAAACTCCTCTATATACGAAAATACTCTTAATGAGCAGCAACTCGAAAACCTCAGCGTTTTGGCTCCCTTTTTCATTCCATTCTTCCTAAACCCTAAAATTCTCGGCGTCCAAATTCCAATAAAATAATCAGTACAATAATAGCGAATTAACTCTGTTCAGCAAATTTCAGGATAATTACCTGACTGGAAATGCTGGGTGTTACACACCTAGAGAGTTGAGATTCATTTCTGTGTAAGTACATTGGTTTATGTACTTAAGTGATTCATTAAGTATTAATATATGTATTAGATTAAATAGGTGGTTCATGCATTGTTTTATACATGTACCAAATAATCCTATAAATAATATGTGAGTTTAGGAATTTTAAATCAAGTAATAGCCAAAACATTTCAATAAAAAAGTTTCTCTGAACTTCTCTCATCTCCACTTAATTTTTCCTTCTTCAAAAATTTCTCTTTCTCATTCCAACAAATTGGTATCAGAGCTCGATTTTTCGATCTTGTTGAAATGTCGAATTCCACATTTCCATTCCATTTCCCTCAACTTACAAAAGACAATTACAAAAATTGGTGCATTCAACTTTTGCTAGGCTCGCAAGATGTATGGGAGATTGTCGATAGAGGCTACGAAGAGCCTCGTGATGATTACGCTATCCTAACCAAATTGAGACTCTCTAAAGAACGCGTAAGAGAGATCAACAAGCTCTTACCTTTATTCATCAATGTTTGGATGAAGTCATTCAAGAGAGTATCAAATGCGACCAATGACAAGCAAGCATGAGAGATTCTATAAAATTTTTATCAAGGAGTTGATAAGGTAAAGAAGGTATGTCTTCAAATCCTACAAGGAGAATTCAAAGCATTGTGAATGTGAGAATCCGAGTCCATAGTGGATTTTTTTTTAGGATTTTGCTGATCGTAAACCAAATGAAGAGATATGGAGTAGAATGGAAGATGTTCGTGTCAATGAAAAAATGTTCGTGTCAATGAAAAGATTCTTTACTTGTTGCATTCAAAGTTTGATTATGTGTTTGTAGAGATCGAGGAGTTCAACGATTTAGCTACCATGATGGTTGACCAACTCATGAGTTCTTTACAAGCTCATGGAGAGAGAATCAACAAGAAGAAGGATGAGCAGATCGAGCAAGTTTTGGTCACCAAGCTCTCGGTGAATGAAAAAGAGAATGAACGTGGGAGAAGCCAACGAGGAAGATGATGCAGACAAGGACAAGGTAGAGGAAGAGGTCAAGGATGAAAAAATCTTGACAATGAAGAGAATAACCATTTCGTGAAAGATCACGGTAGAGGAACCTACTCAAGACAAAATGATCAATCAAGTGTTCAATTCTAGAATTGCCAAAAGCACGGATACTATGCTCACGATTGTTGGAGTCCTCAAAATGTCAAAGAAACAAAAAATTATGCTCAAAACGAAGAGATGAGAAAACTTTATTTCTTGCTTACAAAGGAGGAGAAGGAAGCAAGAGTAACATATGGTATCTTGACAACGCATAAAGCAATTACATGTGTGGTGACAATAGTAAATTTATAGAGATCGACAACTTGGTGACCGGATTAGTCACATTTGGAGATAACTCTAAAGTTCAAATCGAAGACAAATATATGATTTTAATTCTTACGAAAAATGGCGATCATCAACATATTAGCAATGTTTACTACGTTCCAAGTATGAAGAGCCACATTTTGAGTTTGGAAAAACTTTTGGAAAAAAACTACGAAGTTCACATGAATAATCGTAGTCTCCTACTTAAAGATGATAGAAGACATGTGATCGCAAATATGCTGATGAAGAAAAATAGAATGTTATTGCTGGATATTCAAGCTGACATTGCTCGATCTTTGCAAGCTTCTATGAAGGACGCTTCATGGCTTTGGCACTTGAGACTTGGTCATCTCAATTTTGGTGTCTTGAAGTTATTGGGCCAAAAAAGAATGTTGAATGGTTTGTCGTCCATAAATCAACTAGACCAGTTATGCGGAGGGTATCTTGTCCATAAACAATTTTGAAAGAGTTTTCTGAATGAGACAACATTAAGGGTAAGTAAACCGCTTTAGCTTGTTCATACTGATGTATGCAGACCGATTAAGCCTCTGTCGTTAAGTAAAAATAGCTATTTTTTCTCTTCATTGATGATTTTAGCAAAAAAAAACTTGGGTTTATTTTTTGAAGAAGAAATCTCAAGTTTTTTGGCATTTTTAGAAAATTTAAAGCACATGTAGAAAAACAAAGTGAATATTTCATTAAAGCTTTGAGATCAGATAATGGAGGTGAATTTACATCTAACGAGTTTAATGAGTTTTGTGAAGCAAATGGATCCGACAATTCCTGACAGTTCCAAGATCTCCTCAACAAATGACATTGTTGAAAGGAAGAATCGAATCATTCTCAATATGACTCGAAGTATGCTAAAGACAAAAAAGATACTAAAAGAGTTTTAAAGAGTTTTGGGCAGGAGCTATTGATTGTGCTGTCTACATATCCAATAGGTGCCCAACGAGAAGCTTGTGGGACAAAACATCTCAAGAACAATGGAGTGAAAGAAAATCAAGTCCTTCACTTTTGAGAGTGATTGGAAGCATGGGTTATGTGCATGTCTCAGATCAAGAGAGGTCAAAGCTTGATGATAAAAGCAAGAAGTACATCTTCATCGGTTATGATCAACACTTTAAAGGCTACAAGCTTTATGACCCAAGTCCTGGGAAGAGAATTATTAGTACAGACGTGGAGATTGATGAAGAAGATTTTTGGGATTGGAGTGATGAAGACAAAAAGATGTATGAGTTCTTTCTTTTCTTTGATGAGGAGCAAATAAATGAAGTTCAAGAGTCTGCTATACCTCCAAGATCACCAACAATAATAGATACATCTTCATCTTCTTCAAGTGGAAGCTCAAGTAAAAAAGAGCATCGTATGAGAAGTTTTCAAGATCGTTATAAGGTAACACAAAATCTAACTGATGTTCTAACTCTCTTTTGTCACTTTGTCGATTATGAGCCTTTAGTATTTGAAGAAGTCGTAAAAGATGAAAAGTGGAAGATTGCCATGGAAGAAGAGATTGCTTCAATTGAGAAGAACGAGACGTGGAAGCTAGTAACCATTCTGAAAGGCCAAAAGCTCATTGATGCGAAGTGGGTCTTCAAAGAAAAGAAGAATGCAAAAGGAGAAGTGGAGAAATACGAAGTCAAGTTAGGGGCAAAAGGATATAGTCAACGTCCAGATATTAACTATGGTGAAGTATTTGCTCTTGTTGCTCCATTACAAACTGCTTGGCTATTTATTTAACAAGCAGCTCAGAAGAGACGGAAGATTTATCAAATGGATGTCAAATTATCATTCTTGAATGGAGTTCTCGAAGAAGAGATTTATGTCGAACAACCTCAAGGGTATATTGTAAAGGGTTATGAAGACAAAGTATTGAAGCTGAAGAAAACATTGTATAGCCTAAAGCAAACTCCAAGAGCTTGAAATAGTGGAATCAATAAATACTTCCTCGAAAATAGGTTTATCAAATACCCATATGAACACTGATGTTGTCACGTCCCAAATAGGGCCCGCAACAGAACGGGGAACGACCCGGCCAAAAAAGGACTGAATCGCCCGACCCTTAACACTAAATTTCACCAAATCGCAGCGGAATGTTAACAAATTAATATAAGAACAGGGCCCAGACAGATAAATAAACAGGTCCAACAAGTGATACCAGATAATGTGATGAGATATGTCCAAATAATATAACACAGGTGAATTAAATACAATAAAGCTTAACACATCCATAGTAGTGTCTCACCTTAAAAATATAAGATACGTCCTCAAGAAAATTTATTAAAATAGGGAATTTCTGCAAAGTGATTGTTCCCGTGCTGATAATTAAATTCTCCTTTACTGAATCCTGAAAAATAGTAGTCGTTTGGCGTGAGTCGACTAAACTCAATAGAGGTAGAGTTTATTTCCAGCAGCAATAAAATATGTATGATTATGTTCAATAATATAAAAGAGATTAAAAACATCGACGATCGGCGGTCGTAGCCATGATTTAAAAACATCGACGCTCGGCGGTCGTAGCCATGATTTGAAAACATCGACTATCTGCGGTCGCACGCCAATTACCCTGATCAGGTTTAGGGTTTTTCGCCCAAGGACACGGCTCATTCAGCTGTCCTATTACTTATAGTTAAAACCACAGTTTGCATCAATTGATAAAAGTATGCAATTGATAAAAATGAATGTGAGTAAAACAATGGCATAAAATTAGATAGATATTTTATGCTTTAAATATACTTAACCGAAAATAAAATAAACCCCTACCTCGAGTGAACTTACAACAGGTCAGAACTCAATATATCCAATTGTCCGAGTCAATGAGTCCACACCTTAATTCAATAAATTGGTACCTAATCCAAAAGTAAAATCATTCGTCATTTTTGGACTATTTTATCTTTCGATTTATTTCCAAAAAGGTAGTCTATATCCAAATGGGTAATTAGTCCATAAATTGGGTCAACGAAAAACCCAAAACTCTAAAACTGCAAACCAATACAAAATCGTAGAAGACTTTTTCCTACTTAGATCTCCTCTGCAATATTCCAATAACAACCCCAATAATCAATACATATATATTCTTTTCAAAATTACACAGACACAGTCGAAGTGATTAACAATTCAGGTTTTATCCTTTAATTCTAACCAATATTTACAGATAATAAAACTACAACCTTATACTCAACTGAACCAAAAATATCATATCAATGGGGAAATGAAAACTTTAAGGTTGACTTTTATACCTTCAAATATGTAAATTCTCAGCTCTTCAAACGTCCAAATTAAAGCAGCAAACAAATTTCCTCTTCCTCTAAACAAACATCAAAAAGTTCCAACCACTGATTAAATTTTCGTCGCTTAAAACCATTTCACAAAGGTTGAAGAAGAATCACTCACCTGTCAATTCTTCGTTTAAAGGCTAAGGATTCTATTCCAAGTTTTTTTAGAGAAACGTTTAAGAGGAAGAGAGAGGAAGTCAGACGCAAGAGAGGAAAGAAATTAAAACAAACAAAAGCTTCTGCAGACGAAGCTTCACATACGGGAGTTTATGGAGAGGGAGAGGGAGCAAGGGAGCAGAGAGGAAAGTAAGGAGTAAATGGAGAAAGAAAATAATGGAAAGAAGGAGAGAGAGATAGGAGAAAATAAATGTATGGTGGGGAAGCTTTGACGAAAGGTGGTTTGGGAAATAAAATGAAGGTAGAAGAAGAGACAGAGAGAAAGGTGAGAGTTAATGAGAGAAGAAAAGTTTTCCAAAACGTTGACTCCTCTGTCGAAATGCTCCCTATTCAATATGGTGGGTCTCACAGATGTGCCACGGGATCCAACCATCCACCATCAAGCCGAGAGATTTTCTAACCTTATTTCTAATGTTTATTTTGTAAGTTATCATGGAGGATCTGACCTTAAAAATATACAATTCTTCAAGTTAGCCTACTCTTACATTCCGACATTCTTCAAGATGAAGCATAAATGGAAGATCAAACACACATCGAAAGATTATTGGACTTTTCAAAAAATCTACCTTCAAAATGACCTCCGAGGGGTATTTTGTATATTCGATACCCTTCCAATTTTATTTGAAAAAGTCTCATTCATAAAGAATGTAGCAGACATCTTAAGGTTTGTAGAACATAGTAGATCATCAAAATTGAACATCATTTGCTTGGTCAACCAGATCCATTATAGAGAGATTTGTTCTCACAAAAAAGTCCAAACCCAAGGCCAATCCAAATTCTACCCCTTCTAAGAGATGTTAGTACTTTTATTTTTAGTTTATGTTTGTATCTTTTGAATCCATTACTATAACTTATATTATTTAAGTGTGTAATATTGATGGTTGGGACGATTTATTGAGAAAGAGAGAGTCACATGGCAAAGGGAGACTATAAAGTGCTTGGTTACCTCACTTGGCCAAGCACTCTTACTGTAACACCCCGAAAACCCACCATGATTCCAGGTTTGCTACAGGGACTACTCTGAGCTAAACGACTCACTAATTTTCCTTATTCCTAACCATTAAGCACCACGGCGTCCTTGCCGAAAATTTTGGCATAGTAACACCTAAAAATGGCGCCCCAAAAATGCTAAGTACCTGCAAACGAATAAATCCCAACCAATCCAGAATACTCTTACAAAACTATCCAGTCTACAAAATCTCCAAACAATCATCATAACAGAACGACAATGCTATCGACCAAAGCAAAGAAAGTCCACAGTATAGGGTGACATATCACCCTTAACTATGACTATATACAACCAATACAAATACCCCCACAAAAGACAAAAATCCTATTCCCCATCAACACCATGCTACGGCTCATCCTGGGTCGGGTCGCCCTAACACTGTCATCAACCGGGGCCCTGGTCACACGCCACCAACTGCCACCTACTCCTAGTCGGATTCTCGGTACACACTCACCAGCTCAGCAGTACCTACACCACAGAACACACCGTAAGCTCAAAGCTTAGCAAGTAAAGTGCTGGAAAATAAACGTGAAGCATGAAAACTGGTTATGTAATCCTAACACATGCAGGTCTCTACCCACGTTGTCATCATCTCAGCGCATCGCATCACAAAAGCGTCTACAACCATAACCTGCACAAAATCATAACATACACACAAACTAGCCCACGACCTACTCAAAGCTATCCCATAACCTACACAGAACTCACAACCGTACCCACAACCCGCCACGTACGCAAGACTCACAACGTACAACTAACAATCACTACACATACACATATGTACCTATGGCCACAACACACACAAGGACTCACATCCTACACTATGACCAACTATCGACAGCTTCTCGTCAAACATCCGTATTTACGACCCACCATGCACGCAAGACTCACAACTTACCTACCATGACCCACAACCTCACCAAATTACAACCTATGCACGACTGACTCACCAGCTACGCACAACTTACCCACAAACCCACCAGACTCACCACCTACATACAAGCGTTCACAATCCCCACAAGGCTCACTACCTACGTTACAACTGTCTTCATAACCTTCACAAGGCTCACCACATTCGTACAACTGTCCCACAACCCTCACCAGGCTCGTCCTACATACAACCGTCTCACAACCCTCACAAGGCTCACTACTTACTCCCACAACCCTCACTAAGCTCACTACCTACATTCAACCGTCCCACAACCCTCACAAGGCTCACTACCTACTCCCACAACCCTCACAAAGCTCACTGCCTACATTCAACCGTCCCATAACCTCACACGGCTCACTACCTAATCCCACAACCCCTCACCAAGCTCACTGCCTACATTCAACCGTCCCACAACCCTCATAAGGCTCACTACCTACTCCCACAACCCTAACCAAGCTCACTGCCTACATTCAACCATCCCACAACCCTCACAAGGCTCACTACCTACTCTCACAACCCTCACAAAGCTCACTGCCTACATTCTGACCAACAATCGAAGACTTCCCATCACATACGTATCTACGGCCCTTAACCTGCTTACCTCCTCCGGCCCGAGTCTCACTCGGAATTCGCGGAGCACATTATCTCCGGCCCGAGTTTCACTCAAAATTCGCAGAGCACATCACCTCCGGCCCGAGTCTCACTTGGAATTCGCGGAGCACATCACCTCCGGCCCGAGTCCCACTCGGAATTCGCGGAGCACCTCACCTCCGGCTCGAGTCCCACTCAAAATTCGCGGAACACCTCACCTCCGGCCCGAGTCCCACTCGAAATTCGCAGAGAACCTCACCTTCGGCCCGAGTCCCACTCGAAATTCGCGGAGCACATCACCTCCGGCCCGAGTCTTACTCGGAATTCGCGGAGCACATCACCTCTGGCCCGAGTCTCACTCGGAATTCGTGGAGCACATCACCTCCGGGCCGAGTCCCACTCGGAATTCACGGAGCACATCACCTCTAGCCCGAGTCTCACTCGGAATTCGCGGAGCACATCACCTCCGGCCCGAGTCCCACTCGAAATTCGCAGAGCACCTTACCTCCGGCCCGAGTCCCACTCGGAATTTGAGGAGCACATCACCTCCGGCTCGAGTCTCACTCGAAATTCGCGGAGCACATCACCTCCGGCCCGAGTCCCACTCGGAATTCGCGGAGCACATCACCTCCGGCCCGAGTCTCACTCGGAATTCGCGGAGCGCATCACCTCCGGCCCGAGTCCCACTCGGAATTCGCGGAGCACCTCACCTCCGGCCCGAGTCCCACTCAGAATTCGCGGAACACCTCACCTCCAGCCCGAGTCCCACTCGAAATTCACGGAGCCCCTCACCTCCGGCCTGAGTCCCACTCGGAATTCGCGGAGCACATCACCTCTGGCCCGAGTCTCACTCGAAATTCACGGAGCACATCACCTCTGGCCCGAGTCCCACTCAGAATTTGCGGAGCACCTCACCTCCGGCCCGAGTCCCACTCGGAATTCGCGGAGCACCTCACCTCCGGCCCGAGTCCCACTCAGAATTCGCGGAGCACCTCACCTCCGGCCTGAGTCCCACTCAGAATTCGCGGAGCACCTCACCTCCGGCCCGAGTCCCACTCGAAATTCGCGGAGCACATCACCTCCGGCCCGAGTGTTACTCGGAATTCGCGGAGCACATCACCTCTGGCTCGAGGCTCACTCGAAATTCGCGGACCACATCACCTCCGGCCCGAGTTCCACTCGGAATTCGCGGAGCACCTCACCTCCGGCCCAAATCCCACTTGGAATTCGCGGAGCACCTCACCTCCGGCCCGAGTCTCACTCGTAATTCGCGGAGCACATCACCTCCGGCCCGAGTCCCACTCGGAATTCGCAGAACACCTCACCTCCGGCCCGAGTCTCACTCGGAATTCGTGGAGTACATCACATACAGACTACTCAAAACATGTTTACGACTCACAACATGCAAACAACTGTGGTGTACCATGACCAACTGACGACAACTCCACATCCCCATCACTTCACACGCGTACCTACGACTCACAACTTGCACACAACTAACTCACACCCTGCACAAGACACATAACATACCACTAACGACGACTACACCTACACGTCGCATACAAACTACTCATGACATACTCACGACATACACACGACTCACAACATGCGAACAACTGTTGTGTAGGCCCTTATGGGCGACTCTCAGACATTTACACCCACACTACTACTTACCTGGCATCGTAGCTCGCTCGAGTTTGGCACGTCACATCACCTACGGCTTTACCTAGCACAATTCAAAATCCACGTTAGTACCTAGGCTTAAACTCATCAATTCATCCTAAAACTAACATTTCTAACTTAACCCAACTCACATCTAACTAAACGGGTCACTAACTTGGGTTTGGTAAAAACCGTCCTGAAACTTCGGACGTGCGTAGTTTTCGCGTCGGTTATCGGAATCGAACGATTCCAGCGGCCACGTATTCCTCTAATAACCTAGTTTAACCCGCCCAAAGAAAATTTAAAACAAACGGCTACAGATAGATCAAAACCTCCAAAAACAGAACCGGTCTTTGGAGCTAAATCCCCTTTTTTTTCGATTTTTCAGCAAATCACACCAAATCCCTCACTAATCTATCACAGTCTACCCTATTAAGCATAATTGAACAAAAATCTAAAGTTTCAAATTCAGAAACCTAAATCACAGCACACTCTCCCCTCGGCTCTCACCCTGAAAACAGGGGTACCTCATCCCACCAATGCTCGCCCACCTCACACATCTAATTCCCCCATATTTTCGTCACAAAATAACAACAGAACAATCGGCCATTCACGCCTCATAGTTTAGACCACCCTCGCCGATCAACAAAGAGGAAACAGGGAGAAGAAACTCACTTGTTTTCGTCCGAATTTGTGCGCAAAACCGTAGAGGAAGAGGGGGGTTCAGTTCGCCAGAGTTTGCTCGTCGGAATGGTGGCCGAAATCGTGGAGTCGCCAGAGGGAGAACGTCGGCTCTCTCTCTCGCGCCGGGGACTCGGGCTGAAGAAGCAGAATGGCTTGTTCGCGAAGCCATTCTGTTTCTAAAAAAAATAAATTTAATAAATTTTTTTTTTATATATATATTTATTTATTTATTTGTTTATTTGTTTAACCAAATTACTAAATCACCCTCACGTGTTTAAATTTCTGTATTTCTGTTAAGTTAGCGTCCTCTCGACATAAAAATTTAGAAATCTTCTTCTAAATAAATTTCTAAGTTTTAATAAGAAAATTAGCTCGTTAAAATCTCTCACAGAAATTCTACCAGGACTTTTAATTTACTCGATAAAATTTTCCAGGGTATTACACTTATTTCCAAATTTTGTTCCTTTAAATTTTTACTTGTTTTGTGAGAACTAGGTGGAAACCTTAATTTTATTTAGGGATGGTATTTAAGTCTCTTTAAGACTTGTAATCATCAACAGCCCTTGAATGAAAATCATGTAGAAGTTTTCTTCTCCAAGCTTGAAGTGTTCTTCAAGTTGCCCTGCCTCTTTGTTGGTGAGTAATATCCAAGTAAGTTGTGTGAAAATTATATCCATATTTTGTTAGCATAAGTGGATTTCTCGTGAAGGACTCTTTTTTCTTTTCTTGTTCCATCAAGAAGAAGCTCGAGCAAATGAGTAGAAACTCTCATCCCCACCATTGAAGGATCATCCTTCACCAAGTCACAAGAGTTGTTGTTTGTTGCTGCTTTATCCATACCCGAGCAGCGAGAACTTCAAAGTACTTATCTTTTCCACCACATTGATTCATCCCCTCATTTTTAGACACAATCCACCTCACACACACAACTTCAACCTGCTACAAGAATCGCATCTATTCGTTTTCACATGAGGGAGTTGTGACTCTCCCAAGTTGACACATTGTTCTCAACCAGAGCAGTAATCCGAGCTCTTGCGACCTCCACCAATTTAATCATAACTTTTGATTCACAAAGTCTTTAGCCTTCATTTTTTAAGGGCATTTCCGCCACTCTTGGAAGTAGCTACTGTCAACATTTTAACTACAAACTCAAAGGGTTCATTGACTTATGATTATTTGAAGTTGATACTCGTGACAGCCAAAAATAATGCACAACCGAGTTTCTTGTGATTTAAAGTTCATTCATTTTTTAAGCACATCAAACACTCTTTTTATGCTAAGGTGCATCAAATGAAGATATCTTATTTGTTTGCTAGTATGTTAATGATTTGATCTTTATAATGATTAATCTAAGTATGTATGAAGAATTTAAGCAAGCAATGAACTAGGAGTTTTAGATGACGGATATTGGTCTAATGTCATACTATCTTGGCATGGAGATCAAAAGGAGATAAGATATTTTCATATCTCAAGAAGATTTTGTAAGAGAGATTCCAAAGAAGTTCAAGAAGAGAATTATCAGCCTATGAAAACTCCTGTAGCATGTGGAGTAAAATTATTGAAGAATTAGGAGGGTGAGAAAGTTGATTCTACAACTTTCAAGAGCCTTGTTGGAAGTTTGAGAAATTTAACTTGCACAAGATCAAATATTCTTTTTGGAGTTTGTTTGATCGGTCAATTCATGAAGTCACCAACCATGACAAACTTTCAGATGGCAAAACAGATTCTTCCACATATCAAAGTTACAATTAATTTTGTCCTAATTTATTCATTTTCTAATGAATTTAAGCTTACCAAATAAGCGGTAGCGATTGGGGTGGAGATATAGTAGATCAAAATAGTACAACATGTTTTGTTTTCTACATGGGTATTATAGCTTTTACTTGAAGTTCGAAAAAATAACAAATTGTGACTCTATCCACTTGTGAAGCTGAATATGTTGTAACTACATCTTGTGTATATCATGGCTGAGAAAACTATTGAATAAGTTACAAATGCTACAAGAAGTATAACACCTGGAATTGTTCCTATAATGTGCATGACATTAGATTTATAGCTTAATGTTAAATGATGAGGGTTTTAAGGTTGGGGAAAAATGAAGAGTTTATGTATTGAAAAGTCAAAGGATTTTATGAATTAATAGGAAGAAAATAAGGAAAGATTAAGTCAAAGGATTTTATGCCTTAATAGGAAGCAAATAAGGAAAGATTAAAAGAAAGAGTGTATGTGAGGGATTTCCACGTGAAGATGAGGGTAGAAATGGAGGTGAGGATTGAATTTGAATTATTAAGAGTTTAGTGGAAAAATCAAAAAGGGAAATTGTGGAAAATTTACAAGTTTGATGGGTTAGGGTTAAAAGACAAAAACTTGGCCTTTTTTCTTCCTCCC
The DNA here is from genome assembly GCA_022432975.1 of Begonia masoniana. Taxonomy (NCBI): domain Eukaryota; kingdom Viridiplantae; phylum Streptophyta; class Magnoliopsida; order Cucurbitales; family Begoniaceae; genus Begonia; species Begonia masoniana. The sequence continues at coordinate 41,696,016 of CM039504.1, read as the reverse complement.
TTCCACGAAAATTTGCAGCAACAATGAGGAGTTCTCCTTTTCACTTTCATCAAGTTTTTGGCAAGAATCAAGGTTAGTTTTTAGTAGCTTTTATATTGGATGCATATAGGTGAAGTTTAGTAGTATTTTTATTGAGTTTTGTGGAGGATTTGATGGGGTTTGGAAACCCTAGTTGGGGAACTCCGAAAATTTTGATTTGTGGTGTGTTCCCTTCCTATAGTTGGTAGTTTGAACCTTATATAGGGTGTTTGAGATGGTTTTCAGAGTTAGATTAAAGTTTTGGTGGAAGTTGTGCAAAAAAACTGGTTTTGTAAACTCAGTGCACCGATTCTGTTTCTGCAAATTCCGATTGGCCAAGTTCATTGTTGATTAAATTTGAGTGTTTCAATGGATAGTAGACGTGTAGAGGTTTACGGAATGGGGTGGCACGTCAAAATCCGTTGAAAAACGAATAAGTTATGGCCGTTTGAAGTTGGACACCAAAACTTGTGGGAAAATCGGATTTTAGAGTTTAGATTTGTGAATTGTGTACTTTGTGGTTAGTTTTGGTTAGGAAATTCCTTAAACTTTCTTAGAGTATTGCTAAGTTGATTTTTTAAAATTCTTAGGTTGACGAGCGAGTAATTTGGTTGGACGAAGTGATCAATCAAGAGCAGAGCAATCAGGTAAGTAGTGGTTTACAATCGTTTTGTCTTTGGGCCTACACCATGGAACGGTAGGGTTAATGATTGTTTGTGTCGCGTTGTGTTGTGTTGCATATTCTTATAACATGAATCATGGTTTTAAATTACGCAAAATACAAGTTTTCTTGCATTGTTTTGAATTACGAGAGTGAAATGTAATCAGATAAAAAGAATTGCAAACTTAGTCTTGATTAGAGTTGCCTTGTTGGGAACAAGTGCTGGAGTGTAGCACCCCGAATGGACCTCTATGAAAGATGTCTGGCTAAAATACGTAATGGTCGTGAGTATGAACTCCTAGATGATTATAGGGTTCTAAGATTGACGTAGAGGGAGATTTTGGATAGCCATCCTAGACGGTCATAGGATGATTGTTATCTGGTCTTGCTCCGGTGGTTCTGAGTGTGGCCGTCCTAGACGGTTATAGGGTGTGAGCCTACTCGATCCACACCACTTATGAAATGATTAAAGCAACGAACGTGAGACGAGCACAACTGAGTGTTAGAAATTGCATGTGATAGGATTGGTTGCATTGTGTTTTGCTGCATTCATTATTCCCTACTTACTAAGCATTAAGCTTACTTTTTATGTTCTATGGTGTAGGTGACGAAGTATATACTGGTGAGCTAGATGAGGGAGCCCAGGATTAGGTAGTAGTCGATGGCGCACGGGGCAAGCCGGTGTCGACATTTGTTGGGGCGACTTGGCCACAGTTTTTCGAGGGTTGTGGGAAGTCGGTATTTTGGGATGTTCTATAGCTTTCTAACCATTCAGGATGTATGAAATATTTGGTTGTTTTGTTGGATATGTTATACGTGAATAGTAGTGGTTTTATAACTATTTGAATTTCAGGTTTTGGTTTTTGAAAACTTTAACGGTTATACTGCTCGTTTTTTTTTTGTAAAAGCAAACCACGTCAATTTTTATTTTGTCCCTATGTTTTGCTAATGTTTTGGGGTCGGTTTTCCGTGATTTTTACGTGTCAATGAGTCGGGAGTGTTAGGAATGTTTGGTAAGAGTTTTGGGTGATTTGGAAGTGATTGGCTTGAGAAAAAATGGAAGAAAGAAGCAGGAGGTCAAAGGAGGCGTACACACGGCGCAGCTGGGCGCGCTGCAAGCGCATGCAGCGCCTAGCAGTGCCGATCGATCGGCGTTGTGCGCCGATCGATCGGCAGGAGCTACTGCTCCTCGATCGCACACCCGAGAGGGTACCGATCAATCGGCGTCTTGCACCGATTGATCGGCACCAGCCCGCGCACTGGGGTGAGCGCGGTGCGTTGCTGCTCGTGCAGTGCGCGCAGCGGGCGACCGCAGTGCGCACGCGGCGCCCAACCAAGCCAACTTGGAATTTTTTTTAAATTTTTTATTTTCAAATATGTTTTAACCTGACCTTTTTCGACACGTTTTGCACGTATTTTGGGCACATTTTTCAACAAATTTTGAGGGTTCGAAAAACCCAAAAATTGAGTCGAAATTTTATCAAAAATTATTTTAAATTACATTTTAAACGCGAGATTGGTTAGCAAAGTAGCGCACCGAGCCTGGGCGGGTTCGGGGGCGTTATAAGAAGAAGCTACATAGACTTTTGTTAACAATAAGTCAGCTATTGCATTGGCGAAGAATTATGTGTTTCATGATAGAAGCAAACATATAGATACAATATATCATTTCCTTTGTGACTGCATTGCGAAGAGTGAAGTCCAACTAAAGTATGTGGAGACCGACTATCAAGTTGCTAATATTTTTATGAAGTCTCTCAAGTATGACACCTTCAGCAAGCTAAGCATGATGCTCAGAGTTATAAGGGATTAAGTTTACAAGAGGATGTTGAAATTATAAGCTTAATTCAATTAATATGTTTTTTGTTAATATATGTTTTTAATATGATTTTGGTTAAAGTCCATGTATTTGTGGAGAGTTACCTAGAGAGTTGAGATTCATGTATGTGTAGATACATTAGTTCATGTGTAAGATTAAATAGGTTGTTCAGAATATGTGTAAGATTAAATAGGTTTTTCATATATTGTTTCATACATGTACCAATTAATCCTATAAATAGAATGTGAGTCTAGGCATTTTAAATCAAGCATTTTAAATTAACCAACCATCCCAGAATGTTCTATCTATACAATTAACCTATCTTTCTATCAAACTATCGTGTCCCCAAAATATTTACAAACAGTCCCACGGGTCAAAATCGCACCGACTGTGCCAGCACACTCCCACGGGCCATCTTTCTTCAACTGATCATTCCTCGGGTGGAGGGATCTCATCCTCACCTGTGTTTAGATCACCTACACCATACAGAAAACTATGAGCTAAAGGCTCAGCAAGTTTCGTAAATGCAATGCATGCTGTGTGTATGAGTTTCATAAACCATGCAACATTTTCTTATCATTACGTCGCAGACAGAATGTCACCGAGGTTTCAGCCTATTAGATGGAGAGGGCACGTCCTGCGGTTGGACAACCCTTTCCACCTAATGGGGGGGGTACATACTTACATCCGTAACAGCTATGCCTGAGCCCTACCTCAGATGACCAGATAATAGATTACGTAGATTCATTTCGTTCGTTCATTTCATCTTTTTAAACATGTGCAGAAATCCGTTTTCATGCTATTTTAAAAGACGTGAAGCATGAATAGTTAAATGCATAAAGTAAACATACATCGTACATACCATCAAGACAATAAAAGCATAACCTATAAAAGAACTAATCCTAACTACCCAACAAAAACATTTAAACAACCAAGACTCCAATGATCCTCGACGCGACTTCGACGTACGGTGTAGGCCAATCGGCCATAGTAAGTCACGAGAACTTACCTCGTGAGCGTTGAACTTTAAGCTCTGTCCACGAGCGTTGTTCACCTAAGCAGTTCACAACAATTATCGTTAAAACGCGTTTGAACCATTAACGCCCAAATTAACGAAATCCTTAACTAAGGAAATTTCTAAAATTCTAACTTAACTAATCGTGACATTTTAACAAACAATTAACGCTCGATACCTCGAACCACCATTAACGAGTTTTTCCAAAAACCCAAAAATTCATCAATCCCTAACATTTGTCCTAAATCGGTTAAATTCGTCCAATAACGCTTAATACGTCCTTTATATCTACAAACACGGTAAACCTATAAATTTCAAACCCTAAATCACGTTTTTAACAAAACCCTAAACGAAACCCTAACCGTACAACTTCATCAAAACTGAAAACTAAAGTCCGAAAACTATAGATTCGTACCTAGGGCGTTGACCGGAAGAGAAAACGTGAAGGGTCAGAGTCGACCGGAGGAAGATCGGTCGTCGGAGAGGAGAGAACGCCGCGGGAGAAAAGGGAAAGTCGAGAGAGAAGAAAAAACACAAAGAGGGTTTTCGTGAAAATGGTGAAGGAGAAGAGAAAATGTGACTTTTTATTAATTTTGGCTTGACAAATTACCTTTTTGCTCTTCCTTTGATTTTCTATTTGTTTCGTCCTTTGTTTCATTATTTAGCTAACGGTTCGATTTTCCTAAATCTCCTTATTTCGCCAATAAATCCAACTTATTATCAGAGCTTTATTAAAACTGTCCGTTCGCAAAACGGATAACGTTTACTATTTTTACCACAACGTCCTTTATATTACGAGAAACATAATTCTCGTAAAATTAGCTTTACAACTCCTAAAATTCTCAAAATTTTCTTAAAATCCATATTAATTATTAGGATCGTAATAATGCTTTCTTTTCATGAAACTGACTTAATTTGACATAATTACAAAAATACCATTATACATATATAATTACAAAATCCAGTAAAGAACGGGGTGTTACAGATTCATTCCTAATATTTTGGGATTCGTTTCAGATTTGTTTTGGTGGACTTTTCATAAGTGTCACAATTGATGTCACACAATCAAATTTTGTGAGATTCGGTTTTCTTATTCTGTGCATTCTGTTTTGGATAAAATTTTTGAACAAAATTTGTTGCAGACTATATTTAAGCATCATTCTCTCACAGAATAGGGTTCGGCGGTTTTATTGATTTTCTTCTAACGATTATTCTAGCCGCAAGCTATTCTTTGATTCTCTCCCTAACACTTTTGCGTATGGGTTTGTGATTATTCATTCGATCAATGAATTATTGTTATACACACTCGGTTATGTTCGGAGTTCATTACTTTCAGAGTGTGTTGATTGATTGCGCACGGATTATTCATTATTCGGAGAATTACTTGTGCCGTGGACGATTTCTATTCTCCCTCTTGCTTTTGTGAATTAGTGTGCTATTATTCATTCAGTTCTTCAGAGACTATATCCACACTCCTTCTGGTCGGATTTCTTTGATATTTGAGTGGCTGTTTGCATCCGAAGACAAATGCTGGTGTTACATACGGTGTCACAGGTGCACTTTTTGTTATCTTCATTGAAGCTCAGTCTCGGGAGAAGGCGGCCTAGAACTCAGGAGGAGTTCTGAACGTGGGTAAGGGGATCTTGCTATAACACGGATTCGGAAATAAGTCATCGATGACAAGGGGAGCTTGTCATGTTTAGATTCTGGGAGGAGTTGTATCAATAAAGGGATCTTGTTGTATTTAGATCTCGAGAGGGATCGATATCAAGTCGAGGGGAGCTCGCAAAAATAGATTCATTTGGAAAGTTAGGAAGAGGCGGTGACAAAGATGAGAGGGAATCTTGCTTTGTATTAGACCGAATGTCTTGTAACTTTATCAACTCTTTGAATTGTTTTTATAACTGGGTGTGGCCTTGCAGACGTAGACAATTGCCGAACTGCGTTACCAATTTCCTGTCTCATTACTTTTTGCATTTTATTACTGTCCATTATCGCGTTTATTATCGGTGTTTTACCTAGTGTTTCATGACACCACGTAACTAATCACGATCTTTCAATTGGTATCAGAACGGGTCACTTCTGTTTCTTAAGCGGGATTCACGGGACTTGATTGTGAATTATTTGTGTGATGGACTCTATGAAGAAAGGAGGTTCAACAATGCGTCCACTCCTGTTGGATGAAAGTAATTATGGTTATTGGAAGGCAAGAATGAGAGCATTCATCAAAGCTTTAGATGAGAAAGCTTGGAGATCTATTCTGGCAGGATGGGACCTTCCCACAGTAACTGATAAAGGGGTGTCGTATCTCTCAAATCTGAACAAAGTTGGTCGGTTACTGAAGATGCATTGGCGAATAGTAATTCAAAATCACTTAACGCAATTTTCATTGGCGTAGACCCAAGTCAGATCAGACTTATCTCCATGTGTGTGTCAGCCAAAAGTATAACACCCGATTTTATGGGATTTTTATTATTCCAATATATAATGGCATTTTTGTAAATATATCAAATTAAGTCTGTTTTGCGAACGGAAAGTTTCAATAAAACCCTGGTAATAAATTGGAATTATTGGCAAAATAAGAAAATTTGGAGAAATCGGATCGATAGATCAATTAACGAAATAAGTGGAGGAATAAATAGAAAATCATAAAGAATGGCAAATAAGTAATTTTGCAAGCCAAAATTTTATAATAAACTTAATTTTCCCCCTCCTTCTTGACACTTACGATTTTCCAGAGTGAAAATCACCTTTTCTGGCGATTTTCTCTCCTCCCCGGCATTCCCCCACGATTCATCATCGTTGCTCCTCCGATCAACAAGTTTTCTTCACGTTTTCTTTTCCAAACCCGACCCTAGGTAAGATTCTAAGCTTTTGGAACGTTAGATCTCGATTTCTAGAGTTTAAACGGTTAGGGTTCGTTTAGGGTTTTTATTAAAAAACGTGGATTAAGGTTTGAAATTGATAGGTTTAGCGTAGTTATGCCTCTAATTGACGTATTAGTGGTTATTGGACGTAGTTAGACAATTTATTGGTGAATGTTACGGTTTTGGAGGTTTGGAGCTTTGGAAAACTCTATTAATGGAGGTTTTGAAATGTCGAGCGCAAATTACTCGACGAAATACCTCAATGAGTTAAATTAAAGTTTTAGGAGATTACTTTAGTTAAGGGTTTTATTAGTTTGGAAGTTTAACGGTTTAAACTCGATTTTAATGATGATTGTTGTGAATTGCCATAGGTGAACAACGCTCGTGGACGGAGCTGAATTGCAACGGACGCGAGGTAAGTCTCCCTGACTTGTTTGGCCGATTCGGCCTACACCATAAGAACGTATGTTGTTTGAGGATTTGGAGATGTAGGATGTTCCGGGTAAGCTTAATGGGTAGCCTAGGTTTAGTTTGTTTTATAGGAATGTTTGTATTGTTTTGATGGTATTCATGCTTTTATGTTTTAGTTACGATATGTATTTAACTATCCATGCATCACATTTTATGAACTATCATGAAAAAAAATGAATTTCCGCATACGTTTTTAAGAAAAGAAACGGTTAATGAAAAGAAATGAATGCACGTAATCTCGGTCACTACAAGGTGAGGGTTCAGACATAGATGTTTACGGATGGAACCATGTTTTCTCCTCGGTAGATGGAAAGGGCTGTCTAACCACCAGACGTGCCCTCTCCATCTGGTGAGAGTTAGACCTCGGTGACATCCCGTTATGTAATGTAATGAACAAAACGATTGCATGATTTTACTACCCCGCACGCATAGCATGCATTTGCATTTACGTAGATTTACTAAGTCTTTATCTCATAGTTTGTCTTTATGGTGTAGGTGAACTTGAGACAGGTGAGGACGATGCCCCCTACACGATGAAAGAGAAAGTTGAAGAAGAGTGCCCGTGGAAGTGCACTGAGCAGTCGGTGCGAACCTTGACCCGTGGGAACAATAAGCTATGTGTTTTGTGGTTTTGGGGTTTATGATGGACTAATGGGTGATAACCTGGAGAGAGACGTATAGAACTCATTTTAGGATGCTTGGTGTCTGAATAGTGTACGTACTGACGTTTTGATGAAATGAATTCAATGATAATGCTTTTATGTGGAATTTGGATGATTTAGAGTTGGGCTTTTGTTTTGAGACAAATGTGTTGTTTAGAGTCGTTTTTGATGATTTCAGGATTGAGAAGTTTGGTTATGGATGGATATTTTGAGGATGTTTATTAAATTGTGATGTGTGTGGTGTGCAGGGTAGTAAAGAAGAAGGAGGCTGCTCTCTGGAATTAAAATCCAGAGAGCTTGCCGATCGATCGCCTGGGGTAGCGATCGATCGGCTGATATTGTGGACGATTCAGCCTAAGTAAGGTTGAGTGCACTGATGGGGGCTACTTCGACCGATTTTAAGTGTGAATCGGTCGGGGTTGTCGAACCCAGTATATTATAGTCATTTTGAGAAATTTACTTAAGTGTCATCGACCGATTTCATTACAAAGGCCACATCGACCAATTTTGGCCAGTTTTGACATCGACCAATTTTGGGCCAGTGTGGACATCGACCAATTTTGGCCAGTGTTGACATCGATCGATTTTGGTCAGTGTTGACATCGACCGATTTTGGCCAATGTTAACATCGACTGATTGGAAGGAAATGAATCCCAGTAAGTTTAGGACGTCGATCGAAACTCGAAGGTTGGGTGCGCCCATGTTCGATTCTGTGGACGTTTATGTATTTGAACGATTATGTCTGTGGACGAAAATGTCAGTGGACGACTGCGTTGCAACTCGAGGGGAATTAATTCTCGCCTGTTTTATAGACATCAACCGATCTCTTTACTAAGACCACGTCGACCCCAACTGTACCATTCGTCCAAACCCGATAGAAAGAGTTGTAAACCCATACTGTTCCTGTAACACCCGGGCTTTTTTTTTAAGGAAAAAAATTGAAGAGAAAATAAAGTGAGTAAATTTGGCTACACTAATTGATTAATTAATTGGTGTTCGGATATTCGAAATAGAGAACGTAAGCTGGGTACGGGATGAAGGTCAATTTACGAAAATTTATAATTTAAGGACGGGATTTAATGAAAGTCGAAGAGGCCGAAATTACGGGAGGGCAAATCGGTAATTGATGATTTGTTAATGTTTAATAGAAATTATTATTATTATAAAATAAAAAAAAATAAACAAAAAAAAACAAAACGAACAACAGAATTTCATTCTGTTGTTCGTCGAGCCCGACGCCGAGCGAGGAGCAGGGGAGAGGAGGGAGACGCGCGACGATCGACGGCCGTTCACCGCCGCGATTCCTTGACGTCTCCAGCCAGACGACGGCGGCGAGGGGTTCCAGCCTGTCTCCGCGCGCGAACCACCCGGTAAGGCTCGGTTTTTCCCTGTTTTTGCTCTGTTCGAGGCCGAGGGTGAGGAGCGACTTAGAGCTCCAATCGCCGGCCATTTTTGGCTGTTCACGGCGTCGTCTTGCCGAGCATAACGCCGGCAGAGATTGCGAGCATCATTGAGCTCGAATTGGGCGAGAATCAGAGGGCTCCGATTTGGGGAATTTCGGGTTTTGAGTGTGTAGGCTTGGAATTTCGATTAGTTTAGGCTAATTAGGTGTGAGGGTGGTCGATTGGTGGGGATTTGAGTGGAAATTGATGAAAAAATCGAAAAAGGAAAATTCCCGGTCTAGGGCAAATTCGGGTTTTCTCAATTTTGACCTAGCTATGGTCGTTTGTTTTAAAATTCCTTTTGGCAAGTTAAAATAGGTTATTAGAGGAGTACGTGGCCGCTGGAATCGTTCGATTTCGATAACCGCCGCAAAAGTTACGCGCGTTTGAAGTTCGGGTCGGTTTTTAACGAACCCAAATTAGTGGCCCGATTAGTTAGACTTTAGTTGAGTTAAGTTAAAAATAGTAAATCGAGAGTAATTGGTAGATGTACGCTTGATTTTAATGGTTTGATGAATATTTATCGTAGGTCGAGCTGTAGATGGACAGGTAATCGAGTACCCTCAGCGAGCTAGGACGCCAGGTAAGTAGAGGACGTTTGTTTTGCCTTAGGGCCTACACCATGGAACGGTAGGATTTATTGTTTGATAGTTGTGTTGTTTATATTGAGTAGTGTGGGAATGAATTGCTTGGTTATTGTTGTTTGTTGATTTCTTTGCTTAGTTTGAATTGTGAGTTGGTTGCTTTGCTTTGAGGTGTCTCGAGTGGAAGAATTTCTACTCGAGAGGTACGCAATTGTGTCTCGAGTGCTACTTGAGAGGTACGCAACTGTGTCTCGAGTGCTACTCGAGAGGTACGCAAATGTGTCTCGAGTGCTACTCGAGAGGTACGCAACTGTGTCTCGAGTGCTACTCGAGAGGTACGCAAATGTGTCTCGAGTGCTACTCGAGAGGTACGCAACTGTGTCTCGAGTGCTACTCGAGAGGTACGCAACTGTGTCTCGAGTGCTACTCGAGAGGTACGCAAATGTGTCTCGAGTGCTACTCGAGAGGTACGCAACTGTGTCTCGAGTGCTACTCGAGAGGTACGCAAATGTGTCTCGAGTGCTACTCGAGAGGTACGCAAATGTGTCTCGAGTGCTACTCGAGAGGTACGCAAATGTGTCTCGAGTGCTACTCGAGAGGTACGCAACTGTGTCTCGAGTGCTACTCGAGAGGTACGCAACTGTGTCTCGAGTGCTACTCGAGAGGTACGCAAATGTGTCTCGAGTGCTACTCGAGAGGTACGCAACTGTGTCTCGAGTGCTACTCGAGAGGTACGCAACTGTGTCTCGAGTGCTACTCGAGAGGTACGCAACTGTGTCTCGAGTAGAATGATATTCTACGAGAGAGGTACGCAACTATGTCTCGCGTAGAATGATATTCTACGAGAGAGGTACGCCTACGATTAATGAAGTGAGAACGTGATACATACAACCGAGAGTAGAAACCGCATGTGATAGGATTGAGTGCATTGTTGTATGGGGCTTGCATTGTTTGACATGGTAAGTGTGGGCGACTAGCATTGTTTGGTCATGTGTTGTGTTGTCGTGTTGAGCGGTGTTGTGTTGCATGTGTGAGTTGTGGTGGATGGTGTATGTTTATCTTTGTTATTCTCTACTTGCTAAGCGTAAGCTTACGTGTGCGTGTGTGTTCTGTGGTGTAGGTAACGACGGGTGTACAGGTGACTATGTGAGTCAGCCAAGACTTGGGAGCAGTCGGTGATGCACGGGGTGTGCCGGTGCGGGCAGTTGTCAGGGCGACTCCACCATGGTCTTCGGGAGATGTGGGGCTTTATATTTGATAGTTTATTTTAGATGTCTGTTTGTAGAAATGATGGGAAAGCGTAACTATTTGTATTTGCTGTATTCAGTCATAGTTAAGGGTGATGTGTCACCCTGTGCTGTGAATTTTCTTCACTTAGGGATGTTAGTATTTTAAATTCCCCCTTTATTGCTATTTGGTGAGGTCGTATGCTGAATAAGTTAAGTAGGAGTATTCTGGATCTGCTTGGTAATTGATTTGTGTGCAGGTATTTAGCGTTTTGGAGGCGCCATTTTCAGGCGTTACTTTGCCGAAATTTTCGGGAAGGACGCTGTGGTGCTTAAAGGTTAGGATTAAGGGAAATTAGCGAGTCTAGGCTTAGTTTAAATCATGTTTCAACGTGGGTTTGGGTTAGCAATGTAGCGCTCCGAGCCAGGGTGGGTTCGGGGGCGTTACAAGATGGTATCAAAGCATAAATGGTCGAGTCGTTCAAAGGATTACCCGACAATGCCGGCCGCCGTGCAACGTGCTTCACCAACTGTAAGTGTTTCTTTAACTTTAGTTAGTTCTTTTCTAAAATTAGATTTTTGCTAACTTTTCAGGAATAGAAATGTCGAGGAACCCACAACACTTAGGACAATCTAGGAACGAGCTTGAAAAGTTAGTCAAGCTTCTTACAGAGTTGGTCTGTATGCAAACCGATATGTGGAGTAATATAGTAACTCAGAGGTTGATTTTCTCTGAAGGACTAGAGGCATCATATTTAGAGCTGACTTCAAAGACAATGGATGTATATTTAGAAAAGAAATTATCGGGAGACACCTAAGACCAGTGAAATGTCAGAAGTAAGTTTAATTAGGGGCGGATAACAAAAGTAGGTTACGTGAAGTTGGCAATAGTTAGATGTAGGGATGTAGGGTACCTTCGAGCGTTTAGGTTGAGTAATGGAATGCAAGGGTTGGCAGCATCTAGTTGTATGTGAGGGTTTTAAGCATTTATGCAATGGAGACAACAATAGGTAGTCTGTGGAGGGAAAAGTTGGATGAACCTTACGAGAGAAAAACCTAGAGGGGAACCTAACATAAAGTTTTGAGTGTAATTAATTGTTGATTAACTTGAGGTCGATATTCGTAGAGTTTATTGGCATAGGAGTTGTGTAGGGGTGTTGTATTATTCAGTTTCGGAGATAACAAGTTAGAGAATTCGTAGAGTTGAGAGTTGGGAATTGGGAAATTAATAAATATTGAGGTATTAGAGAATGTAGATACACCAGTGGATGGTTAGGGATGTAGGTACCTTTTAGGAGAGTATTTAATCAAAGATGATTGGTGGATATAGAGACCTAGATACCTTAATTGGGTAGAGAAAAACCTAGTCTTTTATTTACGGTGATGTTTTGAGGTTAGAGTAACGAAATTAAGTGGAATGTTTTGAATTGAGTTGAAGGGTAAGAGAGAGTGGAGTAGTTATTTCATTTTAGTGAAAATTTTTGAAATTAGTGATTGCTCAAGTTAAGGTCTAAGGACATATGAGTAGGTGAGCTATGGAGGACTAGTTGTGAAAGGTTCGGGACAGATATTAGAACCTAAGTTGTAGAGCAAACGAAAATCAAATAGTTAGTACACTGTGGAAAGTTGGAGAGAATCTCGAGTGAATGAAAGTTGGAGAGAATCTCGAGTGAATCTTGAAATTTGTATGAGTACTTAAAAAGGAGATTAGACAATTAGATTTAGACAATGAGTATTCGGTAGAATGTGAGTTTTTGCACAAGTGATGGTAGGTGCATTAGAAGTAAGCCTACATCTAAGTTAAAAAGTTTCAAACCATTGAGGTATAACTAGCCTAGGCTTGTGTCAATAAGTTGAGGATAGGAGATGAAAGGTAGACGAATGACTAGAGTATATTTTGGATTTTGGACGAACTTAGGAAGAGATTTAGTAATGAGATGAGTCAGTAAGGATTTAGTTTTCTGAGTAAACACAATGGAAGGTTAGAATCTGATTTTATACCCTGAGAAGGGATAAAATTTGAGGAATTACAGAGTTCGAAGGAAAGGAACGGAAATTAACTTCGAAAAGTGTTTGAGTGTGTAGAGAGACTATGAAGTTAAAAAGTTGGAGGTTTTGGTATTTGGTGACCTAGCTAGTTAAGCATATGATGTAAGTTGGAATTCAAAATGCTAGTAGACAAGAAAATTTAAATTGTTGCAATGCTAGCTGGCATTATGAATTTTGGAAGGGACTTAGAAAAGAGGCAAATGAAGAGATGAGTTAATCTTAAAGAAGAGAGAGACAAGCATGTTAGTCAGTAAAGGATTTAATATCCAGTGTATTGAGAGAAAGGAGCAAAAGTTCACACGAAGGTTATACGAGTGAATTTAGGAGCAAGGTTAATTCTAGAGGATTATGGAAGTTCCGTTTGAATTTTTGGGGTTGAAGTGAGGTGTGTGAACACCATTCGGAGTGTTGAGTGTAAAAGTGGAAAAGAGTTAGTTAGACCTAAGCATTTGAGAATGTGATTTATATGAGAAGTTAGATAGTGAGAGTTTGGAGAACGATGTTAGAATAGTCGATGTTTAGCATAGCACTTCGAGAGAAGAGAAGTAAAATTTGAGGGTTTAGCGTAAGAAGGCTATTTATTGAGTTCTTGGAGTTATGGTTATTTGAGGTAGTTACGGTAAGTATTCATGGAATATTAGAATAGAACGAACATTTGGAGAAATTGAAAACTTGGAAATGTTTGAGATTTAGGACCGATCATTATCGGAGAAGTGTTTAGGGGCACCCGATAGATGTGTCGAACCGTAGCATAGTTAAGATTCGTCATGAAAACCCACATAGTAAGAGGATAGAGTTGGAATGGTAAAGTGGAAAAAAATCACAATACCACAAATTTTGAGGACAAAATTTTTGTAAGGAGGGTAGATTGTAACACCCGGGCTTTTTTTTTTAAGGAAAAAAATTGAAGTGAAAATAAAGTGAGTAAATTTGGCTACACTAATTGATTAATTAATTGGTGTTCGGATATTCGAAATAGAGAACGTAAGCTGGGTACGGGATGAAGGTCAATTTACGAAAATTTATAATTTAAGGACGTGATTTAATGAAAGTCGAAGAGGCCGAAATTACGGGAGGGCAAATCAGTAATTGATGATTTGTTAATGTTTAATAGAAATTATTATTATTATAAAATAAAAAAAATAAACAAAAAAAACAAAACGAACAACAGAATTTCATTCTGTTGTTCGTCGAGCCCGACGCCGAGCGAGGAGCAGGGGAGAGGAGGGAGACGCGCGACGATCGACGGCCGTTCACAGCCGCGATTCCTTGACGTCTCCGGCCAGACGACGGCGGCGAGGGGTTCCAGCCTGTCTCCGCGCGCGAACCACCCGGTAAGGCTCGGTTTTTCCCTGTTTTTGCTCTGTTCAAGGCCGAGGGTGAGGAGCGACTTAGAGCTCCGATCACCGGCCGTTTTTGGCTGTTCACGGCGTCGTCTTGCCGAGCATAACGCCGGCAGAGATTGCGAGCATCATTGAGCTCGAATTGGGCGAAAATCAGAGGGCTCTGATTTGGGGCATTTCGGGTTTTGAGTGCGTAGGCTTGGAATTTCGATTAGTTTAGGCTAATTAGGTGTGAGGGTGGTCGATTGGTGGGGATTTGAGTGGAAATTGATGAAAAAATCGAAAAAGGAAAATTCCCAATCTAGGGCAGATTCGGGTTTTCTGAATTTTGACCTAGCTATGGTCGTTTGTTTTAAAATTCCTTTTGGCAAGTTAAAATAGGTTATTAGAGGAGTACGTGGCCGCTGGAATCGTTCGATTCTGATAACCGACGCAAAAGTTACGCGCGTTTGAAGTTCGGGTCGGTTTTTACCGAACCCAAATTAGTGGCCCGATTAGTTAGACTTTAGTTGAGTTAAGTTAAAAATAGTAAATCGAGAGTAATTGGTAGATGTACGCTTGATTTTAATGGTTTGATGAATATTTATCGTAGGTCGAGCTGTAGATGGACAGGTAATCGAGTACCCAAAGCGAGCTAGGACGCCAGGTAAGTAGAGGACGTTTGTTTTGCCTTAGGGCCTACACCACGGAACGGTAGGATTTATTGTTTGATAGTTGTGTTGTTTATATTGAGTAGTGTGGGAATGAATTGCTTGGTTATTGTTGTTTGTTGATTTCTTTGCTTAGTTTGAATTGTGAGTTGGTTGCTTTGCTTTGAGGTGTCTCGAGTGGAAGAATTTCTACTCGAGAGTACGCAACTGTGTCTCGATGCTACTCGAGAGGTAGCAACTGTGTCTCGAGTGCTACTCAGAGGTACGCAAATGTTTCTCGAGTGCTACTCGAGAGGTACGCACTGTGTCTCGAGTGCTACTCGAGAGGTACGCAAATGGTCTCGAGTGCTACTCGATAGGTACGCAACTGTGTCTCCGAGTGCTACTCGAGAGGTACTCAACTGTGTCTCGAGTGCTACTCTAGAGGTACGCAAATGTGTCTCGAGTGCTACTCTAGAGGTACGCAACTGTGTCTCGAGTTGCTACTCGAGAGTACGCAACTGTGTCTCGAGTGCTACTCGAGAGGTACGCAACTGTGTCTCGAGTGCTACTTCGAGAGGTACGCAACTGTGTCTTCGAGTGCTACTCGAGAGGTACGCAACTGTGTCTCGAGTGCTCCTCGAGAGGTACGCAAATGTGTCCGAGTGCTACTCGAGAGGTTACGCAACTGTGTCCGAGTGCTACTCGCGAGGTACGCAACTGTGGTCTCGAGTGCTACTCGAGAGTTACGCAACTGTGGTCTCGAGTGCTACTCGAGGGTACGCAAATGTGTCTCGAGTGCTACTCGCGAGGTACGCAACTGTGTCCTCGAGTGCTACTCGCGAGGTACGCAACTGTGGTCTCGAGTGCTACTCGAGAGGTACTCAACTGTGTCTCGAGTTGCTACTCGAGAGGTACGCAACTGTGTCTCCGAGTGCTACTCGGAGGTACGCAACTGTGTCCGAGTGCTACTCGAGAGCTACGCAAATGTGTCTCGAGTGCTACCGAGAGGTACGCAACTGTTCTCGAGTGCTACTCGAGAGGTCGCAACTGTGTCTCGAGTCTACTCGAGAGGTACGCACTGTGTCCTCGAGTGCTACTCGAGAGGTACGCAACTGTGTCTCGAGTCTACTCGAGAGGTACGCAACTGTGTCTCGAGTGCACTCGAGAGGTACTCAACTGTGTCTCGAGTGCTCTCGAGAGGTACGCAATGTGTCTCGAGTGCTACTCGAGAGTACGCAACTGTGTCTCGGTGCTACTCGAGAGGTACGCAACTGTGTCTCGATTGCTACTCGAGAGGTACGCAAATGTGTCTCGTGTGGTACTCGAGAGGTACGCAACTGTGGTCTCGAGTGCTACTCGAGAGGTACGCAACTGTGTCTCGAGTGCACTCGAGAGGTACGCAACTGTGTCTCGAGTTGCTACTCGAGAGGGACGCAACTGTGTCTCGAGTTGCTACTCGAGAGGTCGCAACTGTGTCTCGATTGCTACTCGAGAGGTACGCAAATGTTTCTCGAGTGCTACTCGAGAGGTACGCAAATGTGTCCTCGAGTGCTACTCGCGAGGTACGCAACTGTGTCCGAGTGCTACTCGAGAGGTACGCAACTGTTCTCGAGTGCTACTCGAGAGGTACTCAACTGTGTCTCGAGTGCTAACTCGAGAGGTACGCACCTGTGTCTCGAGTGCTCTCGAGAGGTACGCAATGTGTCTCGAGTGCTACTCGAGAGTACGCAACTGTGTCTCGGTGCTACTCGAGAGGTACGCAACTGTGTCTCGATTGCTACTCGAGAGGTACGCAAATGTGTCTCGTGTGGTACTCGAGAGGTACGCAACTGTTGTCTCGAGTGCTACTCGAGAGGTACGCAACTGTGTCTCGAGTGCACTCGAGAGGTACGCAACTGTGTCTCGAGTTGCTACTCGAGAGGGACGCAACTGTGTCTCGAGTTGCTACTCGAGAGGTCGCAACTGTGTCTCGATTGCTACTCGAGAGGTACGCAAATGTGTCTCGAGTGTACTCGAGAGGTACGCACTGTGTCTCGAGTGCTACTCGGAGGTACGCAAATGTGTCCTCGAGTGCTACTCGAGAGGTACGCAACTGTGTCTCCGAGTGCTACTCGAGAGGTACGCAATGTGTCTCGAGTGCTACTCGAGAGGTACGCAAATGTGTCTCGAGTTGCTACTCGAGAGGTACGCAACTGTGTCTCGAGGCTACTCGAGAGGTACGCAACTGTGTCTCGAGTGGTACTCGAGAGGTACGCAACTGGTCTCGAGTGCTACTCGAGAGGTACGCAACTGTTCTCGAGTGCTATCGAGAGGTACGCAAATGTGTCTCGAGTGCTACTCCGAGAGGTACGCAACTGTGTCCGAGTGCTACTCGAGAGGTCGCAACTGTGTCTCGAGTTGCTACTCGAGAGGTCGCAACTGTGTCTCGCGTGCTACTCGAGAGGTACGCAACTGGTCTCGAGTGCTACGCGAGAGGTACGCACTGTGTCTCGAGGCTACTCGAGAGGTACGCAACTGTGTCTCGAGTGCTACTCGAGAGGTACGCAACTGTGTCTCGAGTGCTACTCGAGAGGTTACGCAACTGTGTCTCGAGTGCTAACTCGAGAGGTACGCAACTGTGGTCTCGAGTGCTACTCGAGAGGTACGCAACTGTGTCTCGAGTGGTACTCGAGAGGTACGCAACTGTGTCTCCGAGTGCTACTCGAGAGGTAACGCAACTGTGTCCGAGTGCTACTCGGAGGTACGCAACTGTGTCTCGAGTGGCTACTCGAGAGGTACGCAAATGTGTCTCGAGTTGCTACTCGAGAGGTACGCAACGTGTCTCGAGTGCTACTCGAGAGGTACGCAACTGTGTCTCTCGAGTGCTACTCGATAGGTACGCAACTGTGTCTCCGAGTGCTACTCGAGAGGTACGCAACTGTGTCTCGCGTAGAATGATATTCTACGAGAGAGGTACGCAACTGTGTCTCGCGTAGAATGATATTCTACGAGAGAGGTACGCAACTTGTCTCGAGTGCTTACTCGAGAGGTACGCAACGTGTCTCGAGTGCTACTCGATAGGTACGCAACTGGTCTCGAGTGCTATCGAGAGGTACGCAATGTGTCTCGAGTGCTATCGAGAGGTACGCAATGTGTCTCGAGTGCACTCGAGAGGTACGCAACTGGTCTCGAGTGCTTACTCGAGAGGTAACGCAACTGTGTCTCGAGGCTACTCGAGAGGTACGCACCTGTGTCTCGAGTGGCTACTCGAGAGTTACGCAACTGTGTCTCGAGTGCTACGCGAGAGGTACGCACTGTGTCTCGAGTGCACTCGAGAGGTACGCACTGTGTCTCGAGTTGCTACTCGAGAGGTACGCACTGTGTCTCGATGCTACTCGAGAGTTACGCAACTGTGTCTCGAGTTGCTACTCGAGAGTACGCAAATGTGTCTCGCGTGCTACTCGAGAGTTACGCAACTGTGTCTCGAGTGCTACTCGAGAGGTACCAACTGTGTCTCGAGTGCTACTCGAGAGGTACGCAAATGTGTCTCGAGTGCTATTTCTACGAGAGAGGTACGCAACTGTGTCTCGCGTAGAATGATATTCTACGAGAGAGGTACGCCTACGATTATGAAGTGAGAACGTGATACATACAACCGAGAGGTAGAAACCGCATGTGATAGGATTGAGTGCATTGTTGTATGGGGCTTGCATTGTTGACATGGTAAGTGTGGGCGACTAGCCTTGTTTGGTCATGTGTTGTGTTGTCGTGTTGAGCGGTGTTGTGTTGCATGTGTGAGTTGTGGTGGATGGTGTATGTTTATCTTTGTTATTCTCTACTTGCTAAGCGTAAGCTTACGTGTGCGTGTGTGTTCTGTGGTGTAGGTAACGACGGGTGTACAGGTGACTATGTGAGTCAGCCAAGACTTGGGAGCAAACGGTGATGCACGGGGTTTGCCGGTGCGGGCAGTTGTTAGGGCGACTCCACCATGGTCTCCGGGAGATGTGGGGCTTTATATTTGATAGTTTATTTTAGATGTCTGTTTGTAGAAATGATGGGAAAGCGTAACTATTTGTATTTGCTGTATTCAGTCATAGTTAAGGGTGATGTGTCGCCCTGTGCTGTGAATTTTCTTCACTTAGGGATGTTAGTATTTTAAATTCCCCATTTATTGCTATTTGGTGAGGTCGTATGCTGAATAAGTTAAGTAGGAGTATTCTGGATCTGCTTGGTAATTGATTTGTGTGCAGGTATTTAGCGTTTTGGTGGCGCCATTTTCAGGCGTTACTTTGCCGAAATTTTCGGGAAGGACGCCGTGGTGCTTAAAGGTTAGGATTAAGGGAAATTAGCGAGTCTAGGCTTAGTTTAAATCATGTTTCAACATGGGTTTGGGTTAGCAATGTAGCGCTCCGAGCCAGGGTGGGTTCGGGGGCGTTACAGTTCCTTCGATGAAACCCAAGAGGAAAAATATTGTTCTTTCGATGAAACCCGAGAGGAAAAAACTTAATTCTCTGCCTGTCTTTATTGTTTTAGCATTGACGCCTAAGTTTAAATTCTTACTGAGGTTTCCACAATTAGATAGACTTCAGCTGAATGAGTTAATTGATTTTAAATGAGAAGATTAAATGAATAAAATGGATTAGATGAAAAGTTCAAAATTTTTATGACTTTTATAGGCTTAATATTTCAGGTAAATTAAGGGTCGTTACAAAAAGGGCATGAGATATTCTCCAGACCACTTATGAAGGAACATTGGCTGTGAAGTTATCAGAGATGCCAATGCTCACTACAAGGTTTGAAACTCTAAAAATGCATGAAGATGAGACTATTGCCGAGTTCAATGCCAAACTCTGTGACATCGTAAATGAGGCGTTTGCTCTCGGTGAGATTTTTTCTAAAGAATGATTGGTAAGGATAACTTTACGATCTCTTCCTCAACATTTTGCCTATAAAGTTACTGCTATTGAAGAAGCAAAAGATGTCTCCAAAATGAAGCTAGAAGAACTTATGGGATCCCTTAGAATATTTGAGATGAATCTCGGAGTTAACACGGAAGCAAAGAAGGGAAAAGGAGTAGCACTAAAAGCAGAGACACAGAATTTGAATGATCATGGTGAAGATGATTTTGAGGAATCTCTAGCACTGCTATCTAAGAATCTTAGCAGAGTTATGACGAGATTTGGTAGGAATAATCGTGGTGTTAAGCCCAGTGTCACTAACACCCAAAATGATTTTTCAAGTAATAAGAAGTACAAAGAAGAAAATCATGTTTTTGATCAACCATTCGAGAACAAAGGAATTCAGTGCAGAGAATGTGATGGTTTTGTGCATATTCAGGCGGAATGCGCTAATACTCTGAAGAAGAAGAAAAACTCTCTCAACACGACTTGGAGCGAGGATGAGTCTAAAAAAGTAGATGAATTTCAGAACAACCATGTGGCGTATGTTGCGAAGGATGAACATGGAGATAATGGTAGTGTTACACGTGGTGTCACAGAGAATATTTCGACTTCCAGTGATGAAGTAACAGAAGAAGATCTCATTGTTGAATACAAGTTTCTTCATGAGAAATGGACTGAACTTGTTAAAGTGAATCAACATCTACGCATTCAGAATAGAGATTTGAAATATGAGAAGATTAATCTTCAAAATTATGTTACCGAGTTGGAAGCAAAATGGAGAACAAGTCGGGATGAATTTAAGGACCTATCCAACGAGCTAAATCATATGAAGAAAAATATCAAAATGTTAAATTTGGGTTCCTCTAACCTAGATGATATTCTAAGAAGTAACAAATCAAGTGGTGATCGTTCTGGATTGGGATTCAAAGGCGAAAGCTCGATGTCACAAGAAGTGTCTTCTGAATTGGGTTACAAAAGAAAAAGCTCGGTGTCACAGACAGTGTCAATGAAGGATGTTGATTATTAAGGGAAGCAAGTTGCAATGAGTACTACAAAAACTGAAAAGAAATCAAATCCTCATGATCCTTATTCTGCTCCCATCAGAAAAGGTAACAGATTTATTCTGATTTGTCACTATTGCAACTATCGTGGTCATATTCGCCCTAGATACTTTACTTATCTTACTGATTTAAGACAAGATACCATTAGAGATTTGTTTTATTGTAGATTTCCTCATCAAAAATGGGTGAATATGTCCAACTTGAAGTGCAATGTCACTCGTACTTCTCTAAAGGCTTCTACAACTGATGCATAGTACTTCGATAGTGGGTGCTTTAAACACATGACAGGTGAAGAAAAGTTTTTGAAGAACTTTGTATTCGGAGGTATAGGAAAAGTTACTTTTGGCAACGGTGTCACAGCTGATGTCATAGGCAAAGGAACGCTAGATGTTACAGGGATACCAAAGTTGGATAATGTCCTTCTAGTGAATGGTCTAAAGGCAAATCTGATTAGTATTCGTCAACTATGCGATCAAGATTTTAATGTGCATTTCACAAGTGGAAAGTGTGTGGTGTCCGATCAAGGCAACAAGTGCATCATCGGAGGAGTAAGATCTTCTGATAATTGCTATCTCATTTCCTCCTCATCTACCTATTTTTGTTCAAGCAAAGAAGATGTGACCCAGATTCCAAGTGAAGGAAACTCCAGTGTCACAAGTGGTGTCACAGATGGTGTCATTGAACAGGTTGTCACAATTGATGAAGTGGAGGTAATCACCGCGCATTACTTGCAACCATCCACACGTGACTAGAAGAATCATCCTACAGATCAAGTTATTAGAGGTCTGAATGTGAAAGAAGCCTTCCTAAATGGTATTCTCGATGAGGAAGTGTATGTTGCTCAACCAAAGAGTTTTGAAAACCCTCTTTATCATAAGTATTTCTACAAATTGAAGAAGGCATTGTACGACCTCAAGCAAGCCTCTCGGGCATGGTATGAAAGACTCACCGAGTATTTATTGTCAAAGGGGTATGAGCGAGGGGGAGTAGATAAAACCTTTTTCATTCACCATGACAAAGGTCAGTTCTTGCTCGTTCAAATTTATATTGATGACATAATGTTTGGTTTGGTGTCACAGAAAATGGTTGATGATTTCGTCGCTAAAATGACTGGAGAATTTCAGATGAGTATGGTTGGTGAACTCAATAATTTCCTTGGTCTTCAGATTCAGCAAAGAAATGATCGAATCTTTATTTCTCAAAGCAAGTATGCCAAGAATTTGTTGAAACGATTTAAGTTGGAGAAGGCTTGTCCTCGTAGAACATCGATTGGAACATATGTAAAACTTTCCAAAGATGAGAAGGGGATTTCTGTTGATGCTCGCTTATATAGAAGTATGATTGACAGTCTCTTGTACCTAACTGCTAGTCGACAGGATATCTGTTACAGCGTGGGTTTATGTGCTCAGTTTCAAGCAAATCCTCGAGAGTCACACCTAGTGTCAGTGAAGCGGATTCTCAAATATATTAGCAGAACAACTGACTATGGTATCAGGTATTCATTTGATACAAATGCTGTAACGCCCAGGTTTTCGAGTTTCCGTCTTAGGAGTATTTTTGTAAATAAGAAATATAGGTCCGTTTTGTGAGCGGGAGATTTTATTAGAACCCTAGGAATTTTTGGGGATTTTTAGAAGAATAAGTAAATTTTTGGAAATCCAAATTGATAGCGTAACGCCAAATTCCATTTTTAGCCTTATAGCGGTTTTAATTCGTAAAAATAGTAAATTAAGCCTGTTTTGCGAACGGAGAGTTTCGTTAGAACCCTAGTGATTAATATAGATTTTTGGAGGAATAAGAAAATTTTGAGAAACCGAAACGATAGGCTAATTAACGAAATAAACAAAGAATTGTGGAAAGGGCAAACTTGTAATTTGTTAAGTCAATTTTATTCAATTCACAAATACCCCCTCCCCCCTTCATTTCCTTCTCCAGATCGTGAACCCTTTCCCCTTTCTCCCTTGGCGCCATTCTTCTCCTCGCACGCCATTTCTTCCAACGCCTCTCCTCCGGCGATTTCTTCTTTGATTTTCCTTCTCCAATCGTCATTCTAGGTAAGCTCCAAGTTCTAGCCATGGTAGTTTGTCGTTTTGAGGTGAATTTCGGTTTAGGGTTTTACTAGAAATCCCGATTTTGGTTAGAAATTGTTAGGATGTTTAAGTTAATGCCCTTTGACGATGTATTTACGATTATTGGAGATAGTATGTGAAATTTTGGTTATTGATGGATTTAGGTTAGGTTTTAGTTGTTGAAGGTTGTAAAATCTCCATTAATAGAGTTTGGTATTTGACGAGCACCACGTGCTCGATGAAATGCCTGAATCGAGTAAATGGAAGTTTTAGGAGAAATTGCCTTAGCTAGGAACTTAGTTTAAGTTTGGAATTCGTTTCCTTAGAATCAGTTTTAATGCCTTCATTTATGAAATGTTTTAGGTGGACACGGCTTTTGGACGGTGCTCAGCTTGCTATGGACGTCAGGTAAGTGGGTGTTAGGTTTCCGGCCCTTAAGGCCCTACATCGTGTCAATGTTAGGTTTTCGTGTTTTGATGATGATTTTCTAATTGTGGGGTTTAACGTGTTGGGTAGCCTAGGATGTTAGTTAATAGTTGTTCGTTAGGTTTGTTACGAGTAAAGCATGTCTATGTACGTTTGTAAATTGTTTGATGATATGTCATACGTGAATTCCTCATGCATCATGTTTGTTCAAATGTCATATGAAATGTTTCCATGCATGATTTATGTAAAGGAAAGGTAACGATTAAGTGTGGGTTGGGACAGTATGGTCATATCAACAAAACTAATGTCACTGTCCACGCGATGGATCACGAATACGGCCAAAAGGACTATGTACACGCACTTGGCCTACTCCCTGGCACGATCCCCACCTTAATTTATGTCAACGAAAAGAAAAAGAATAAGAACAAGTAAATGAACATGTTTTATGAAAAATCATGTCTTCATGCATATGTCATTTATAGTACAGTCCCTTACTAAGCATTAGGCTTAATGTTTAAGTTTCATGATGTAGGTGACAAGAACGAAGGTGAGGAACATTCCCACGATGATCAAGTATAGGTGGTCGCTGGTTAGGTGCTCGTGGCCATGGCAGGTGTTTTGGCTAGGCTTGTTGGCCCGTCGATTTGCTCCAAGCTATTTTGTGGTAAATAGGTGGGGATTTGATTAAGATTTGATGATGTTATGGATTTTAGGACGTATAGTAAGTATGAATTTTGGTGAAATGTATAGTGGATTTAGGCTTGGAGTTAAGTTATTATAAACGATTTCATAAACGTATTTGTTTTGGTGATGTTTTAGGAAATTTTGCTTTTACGTTCAACATTTGTGTTGTGAATTAGGTTGGATAGTAGTTGATGATGTTAGGTGCTTTAAATCTGTAAGGATTCGTTCGGGTTTTAGAGCGATCCATGCAGTTGATTTTCATGAATTTTAAACACATGTTCAGATATGTTTTTGAGTCGGGATTTCTGGGGTTTCGAGGATTTTGCGTTTTAAAAGGTTGGGAAATGTTTAAGGAAGTTTCATGTGAAGGGTAGATGGGATAAAGGAGAAAATAATGGCTAAATGTAAGAAAAATGAGTGGAGGAGCGCTAGTGGGCGCGCTGGCCAGGCGCTGAGCGCGCCCAGTGTAACGCCCGGAAAATTTTAAAAGGAATATTGGAGAGAAAATAAAAGAATAGTAAAATAGTTGTTTTAAGTAATTTAAAATAAAAGTCAGTAATTTTGGTTAACCTAATTGGTTAATTAATTTAGATTCGGGCACTTCCAGTGAAATTAAGCCGTTGGTCATAAATTAATAATGAGATTTAATGAAATTCGAAATGGTTAAAAATGAGAGAGTAAAGCGGTAATTAACTAGTTTAAATTAAAGAAATAGTTTTAGTTTTATAATAATAATTATTATTATTATTAGTTTTATAAAAATAAAACTAAAACGACAGAATGGCCCGAAGGCCATTCTGTCGTTCGAAGTTGAGCGCCCGACGCCGAGAGCGCGCAGGGGAGAAGTGGACGGCGACGATCGACGACGCCGGCGATTTCCGTCCCTTTCCGGCCAGACGACGGCGACTTGCAGGCTCCGACCGTTTTCGCGCACGAACCGACGGTAAGCTCGGTTTTCTCTCCTCTGTTTCGGTTCGGTTTAGGGTTGTGCGTGACGAGCTCGATTGAGCTCCGATCGCCGGCCGTTTTTGGTCGCCTCCGGCGAGGGTTTGCCGACCCTTGGTCCGGCTTTGGTCGATTGGCAGTGGTGAGCCCGATTTGGGCGAAATTCAGTGAATGCCCGAATTAGGGCAATTCGGGTTTGTGCTTTGGAACTTCGATTTTTGGTTAAATTATTCTAATTGAGGGTGTATGTGATTGATTGGTAAAGAAATTGACGGAATTTGATGAAAAATCAAAAGAGGGATTTTTCCGGGTAAAGGGGCAGTTCGGGTTTTGCCTAAATTGACCTAGCTCGGGTCCTTTGTTTTGAAATTCGTTTTGGCAGATTAAAATAGGTTATTAGAGGAGCACGTGGCCGCTGGAATCGTTCGATTCCGATAACCGACGCGAAAGTTACGCGCGTTCGAAGTTTTAGGTCGGTTTTTACCGAACCCAAATTAGTGGCCCATTTAATTAGGTTTTAATTGGATTAGGCTAGAAATAGTAGTTTAAGATGTTTTCACAAAAATGAGAGTTTAGTTATGCCCGAACGAAACGAGCTAGAGTTTTTGAAAAGATTTTCTTAGCTCGGGATTTCGTTTAGCTTAGGAATGAATGATTTAAATTAATACTAATGACGTGCTATGAAATGCCTTAGGTGGAGACGACTATTGGACGGTGCTCGGCTAGCTACGGACGCCAGGTAAGTGGATGTTAGGTTTCCGGCCCTTAAGGCCCTACATCGTGGCAACGTTAGGCTTTACTATTTTGATGATGAGTTTCTGATTGTGGGGATTAATGAGTCGGGTAGTTTAGAATGTTAGTTGTTTGAGAAGTTGTGAGAATAGTATATGTCTATGTATGTTGTGAATTGTTTGAGGATATGTTTTGATGATATGTCGTATATAGATCTCTCATGCATCATGTTTAGAAAAAGTACGAAAATGTTTAGCAGTGATTTCATGATTTAACGTAAGACCAAGCGACAACGATGTAAAACGAAAATGTAAAGTGTCGAGGGAAGATCGTTGAGTGGCCACCCCAACTCCCGGGATCCCCGTGGGTGGGCCGGAGGTGGGTTAAAACGTCGCGGATCCCAGTGGTTGGGCCGGCGGGCTTTACATGAAACGTTGCGGATCCCAGTGGTTGGGCCGGCGGGCTTTACATGGAAACGTCGCGGATCCCAGTGGTTGGGCCGGCGGGCTTTACCATGAAACGTCGCGGATCCCAAGTGGTTGGGCCGGCGGGCTTTACATGAAACGTCGCGGATCCCAGTGGTTGGGCCGGCGGGCTTTACATGAAACGTCGCGGATCCCAGTGGTTGGGCCGGCGGGCTTTACATGAAACGTCGCGGATCCCAGTGGTTGGGCCGGCGGGCTTTACATGAAACGTCGCGGATCCCAGTGGTTGGGCCGGCGGGCTTTACATGAAACGTCGCGGATCCCAGTGTTGGGCCGGCGGGCTTTACATGAAACGTCGCGGATCCCAGTGTTGGGCCGGCGGGCTTTACATGAAACGTCGCGGATCCCAGTGGTTGGGCCGGCGGGCTTTACATGAAACGTCGCGGATCCCAGTGGTTGGGCCGGCGGGCTTTACATGAAACGTCGCGGATCCCAGTGGTTGGGCCGGCGGGCTTTACATGAAACGTCGCGGATCCCAGTGGTTGGGCCGGCGGGCTTTACATGAAACGTCGCGGATCCCAGTGGTTGGGCCGGCGGGCTTTACATGAAACGTCGCGGATCCCAGTGTTGGGCCGGCGGCTTTACATGAAACGTCGCGGATCCCAGTGGTTGGGCCGGCGGGCTTTACATGAAACGTCGCGGATCCCAGTGGTTGGGCCGGCGGGCTTTACATGAAACGTCGCGGATCCCAGTGTTGGGCCGGCGGGCTTTACATGAAACGTCGCGGATCCCAGTGGTTGGGCCGGCGGGCTTTACATGAAACGTCGCGGATCCCAGTGGTTGGGCCGGCGGGCTTTACATGAAACGTCGCGGATCCCAGTGGTTGGGCCGGCGGGCTTTACATGAAACGTCGCGGATCCCAGTGGTTGGGCCGGCGGGCTTTACATGAAACGTCGCGGATCCCAGTGGTTGGGCCGGCGGCTTTACATGAAACGTCGCGGATCCCAGTGGTTGGGCCGGCGGGCTTTACATGAAACGTCGCGGATCCCAGTGGTTGGGCCGGCGGGCTTTACATGAAACGTCGCGGATCCCAGTGTTGGGCCGGCGGGCTTTACATGAAACGTCGCGGATCCCAGTGTTGGGCCGGCGGGCTTTACATGAAACGTCGCGGATCCCAGTGGTTGGGCCGGCGGGCTTTACATGAAACGTCGCGGATCCCAGTGGTTGGGCCGGCGGGCTTTACATGAAACGTCGCGGATCCCAGTGGTTGGGCCGGCGGGCTTTACATGAAACGTCGCGGATCCCAGTGGTTGGGCCGGCGGGCTTTACATGAAACGTCGCGGATCCCAGTGGTTGGGCCGGCGGGCTTTACATGAAACGTCGCGGATCCCAGTGGTTGGGCCGGCGGGCTTTACATGAAACGTCGCGGATCCCAGTGGTTGGGCCGGCGGCTTTACATGAAACGTCGCGGATCCCAGTGGTTGGGCCGGCGGGCTTTACATGAAACGTCGCGGATCCCAGTGGTTGGGCCGGCGGGCTTTACATGAAACGTCGCGGATCCCAGTGTTGGGCCGGCGGGCTTTACATGAAACGTCGCGGATCCCAGTGTTGGGCCGGCGGGCTTTACATGAAACGTCGCGGATCCCAGTGGTTGGGCCGGCGGGCTTTACATGAAACGTCGCGGATCCCAGTGGTTGGGCCGGCGGGCTTTACATGAAACGTCGCGGATCCCAGTGGTTGGGCCGGCGGGCTTTACATGAAACGTCGCGGATCCCAGTGGTTGGGCCGGCGGGCTTTACATGAAACGTCGCGGATCCCAGTGGTTGGGCCGGCGGGCTTTACATGAAACGTCGCGGATCCCAGTGGTTGGGCCGGCGGGCTTTACATGAAACGTCGCGGATCCCAGTGGTTGGGCCGGCGGGCTTTACATGAAACGTCGCGGATCCCAGTGTTGGGCCGGCGGGCTTTACATGAAACGTCGCGGATCCCAGTGGTTGGGCCGGCGGGCTTTACATGAAACGTCGCGGATCCCAGTGGTTGGGCCGGCGGCTTTACATGAAACGTCGCGGATCCCAGTGGTTGGGCCGGCGGGCTTTACATGAAACGTCGCGGATCCCAGTGGTTGGGCCGGCGGGCTTTACATGAAACGTCGCGGATCCCAGTGGTTGGGCCGGCGGGCTTTACATGAAACGTCGCGGATCCCAGTGGTTGGGCCGGCGGGCTTTACATGAAACGTCGCGGATCCCAGTGGTTGGGCCGGCGGGCTTTACATGAAACGTCGCGGATCCCAGTGGTTGGGCCGGCGGGCTTTACATGAAACGTCGCGGATCCCAGTGGTTGGGCCGGCGGGCTTTACATGAAACGTCGCGGATCCCAGTGGTTGGGCCGGCGGGCTTTACATGAAACGTCGCGGATCCCAGTGGTTGGGCCGGCGGGCTTTACATGAAACGTCGCGGATCCCAGTGTTGGGCCGGCGGGCTTTACATGAAACGTCGCGGATCCCAGTGGTTGGGCCGGCGGGCTTTACATGAAACGTCGCGGATCCCAGTGTTGGGCCGGCGGGCTTTACATGAAACGTCGCGGATCCCAGTGGTTGGGCCGGCGGGCTTTACATGAAACGTCGCGGATCCCAGTGGTTGGGCCGGCGGGCTTTACATGAAACGTCGCGGATCCCAGTGGTTGGGCCGGCGGGCTTTACATGAAACGTCGCGGATCCCAGTGGTTGGGCCGGCGGGCTTTACATGAAACGTCGCGGATCCCAGTGGTTGGGCCGGCGGGCTTTACATGAAACGTCGCGGATCCCAGTGGTTGGGCCGGCGGGCTTTACATGAAACGTCGCGGATCCCAGTGGTTGGGCCGGCGGGCTTTACATGAAACGTCGCGGATCCCAGTGGTTGGGCCGGCGGGCTTTACATGAAACGTCGCGGATCCCAGTGGTTGGGCCGGCGGCTTTACATGAAACGTCGCGGATCCCAGTGTTGGGCCGGCGGGCTTTACATGAAACGTCGCGGATCCCAGTGTTGGGCCGGCGGGCTTTACATGAAACGTCGCGGATCCCAGTGGTTGGGCCGGCGGGCTTTACATGAAACGTCGCGGATCCCAGTGGTTGGGCCGGCGGGCTTTACATGAAACGTCGCGGATCCCAGTTACTAAGTATTAGCTAATGTATATGTTGCATGATGTAGGTGACAGGTGCGGAAAGTGAGAGTTTCCCTTGATGACAAAGAAAGGTGGTCGACGGATGGTGCTCGTGGCGACGGGGTGTGTTTTGGCAAGGTTCGATGATCGTGAGTATTTGGGTAATTAATGTGAAATTGTGTTGATGTTAAAGATGTGGAAGATTTTTAGAATATGTGGGGAGGTTTGATATTTTGGGAATTGTATAATGAATATAGGCTGGACGTTGTTCTATTCTGAATGATTTGTTAATGTATGTCCTTGGTGATGTTTAGGAAATTTAGTACTTATGCTTGATGTTTGTTTTGAGGATTTGATTTAGGTTTTGTTTTGTGAAAGCATCAAAGTGTTTAAGTATGTAGATTGGATGTTTTGATAGAAAGATGTAAGAATAGTCGAGTTTTGAGGTATATGTAGTGGTAGTAGATTGTTTAGAATGTAGAGTCTTAATTTTAGAAATATACTGGAACTGCTTGGGTTATTTTTTTACAGGTAAGGATAAGCTCGATTTTTAGAGCGATCCATGCAGTTCGTTTTCTTGAATTTGTCTGAAATTGTAGGTTATATTAGTGTCATGTTTTGATGATCGAGGAATGAGTGATTTTAAGGGATTTCAACAATCCGAGACTTCAATTTAATGGTTTAGAAGTCGAAACGTTATGAGTGATATAAAAAGAAAATTTACGTGGTCACGAGAGTTTAAAGTTAAATTTATGTTAGGGTTAGTTTGCTTAAGGGTTTTGGGTTAAGTTTAAAATAAAAATGAAAAAGTTTTAATGAGAAAATACGAGGCTTAGGTAATGATTATGTCACGGGAAGTCCGTGGCGGCCCTGATCGGGTTGGGGTTGTCACACCCAGTATGTTGCCCACGCGATCAATCGTGCCCGCAGCGCGATCGATCATGGTTTTGGGTTATTTTTGGTCGGAAAACCCGAGCTGGTCCGATCGATCGGGCTTTTGGCGCAATCGATCGTGTTTGGCACGTGTTTGACACAGGAGTAGTGTGCTGGGCGCGCTTTGGCGCGCGCTGCGCGCGTGGGGCGCAGCAGCGGCGAGTGTGCGCGTGCGCCGAGCGCTGGGCGCGAGCACCACCGGGTACCCACATACAAATTTTTAGTTTTCGACTTTTTAAAATATGTTTCGACCCGACCTTTTTCAATACTTTTTAAACGTATTTTACGAGCGACCCCCACGTATTTTAAAGGATTTTAAGGGCCCAAAAACTATGTCGACAATTTTTTAAAAAAGGGTTTTTACTTCGTTTTAATGATATAAAAGTCGACGAATTTTATGCCCGTCATGTTTAAGTTAAAGTTAGGCTATTTAGGGTCGATCGTGGCGGGTCATTTGTCTATGCCCGGTTGGTTTTAGTGTGTTGTGTAAAAATGAAAAATTTTATGAGAACTATTCGAGGGTTTAAGGTTACGATTACGTCATGGTCAGTCCGTGACGGCCCTGACCGGGTTGGAGTTGTCACAAATGCAAATCTAGCTGGTTATTATGATACGGACTGGGCTGGTAGTTCGGATGATCGAAAGAGTACTTCCGATAGATGTTTTAATGTGGGACACAACTTGGTGTCATGGTTCAACGAGAAGAAAAAATCTATTTCTCTATCTACTGCTGAGGCAGATATTGCAGCTGGTAGTAATTGTACTCAGCTTCTTTGGATGAAACAAATGCTTAAAAACTATGGTGTCACACAAGATGTCATGACACTCTATTACGACAACTTGAGTGCTATCAATATTTCCAAGAATCCAGTTTAGCATTCTCAGACAAAGCATCAACATCATCTTATTCGATCTCTTGTGGAAGACAAAATTATTACTTTAGAACATATGGTGATGAAAAAGAAAATTGCCGACATTTTCACCAAGATTTTGGATGATGTAAGATTTGAAGTACTGAGGTCTAACCTAGGCCTCTGTGTCATGTGAAGAAATACTTATGGGTGTAAGTTTTTATTTTCTTTCAAAAAAAATATTAGTATTATTTTCACCACTTGTTTTAGGCGACTTCCTTTATTAGCTAACTTTTTTTTTATTTTTGTATACATCTCCTTGCATGACACATGATCTCGTATGAAGATTTCGGCTGATACTATGAAATTGAGTTTATTTCCTAATTTGAGTGAGAATTTATGGTTTATTTCCATGAAGCTTTTGATAGACTTTATGAGAATTGGGAGATAATTTCTTCCGTATTTAGAAAGATATTTGTGAAATTTCATCATGGTTGCCTCTTGGGTTTATTTCCCAACTTATTTGAAGATTTTGGATTTATTTTTCAAATTTAAATGAAGATTTATCTTAGAGTTATTTCAAAATGAGTATCTATGGTTTATTTCCATAAACTCAAATAGCTACTCTCTCTTTCTCACTTTTGACCAGTTCAAGAGTTCACTGTTCATCGAACCTTCCTCTTTTCAAGATTTTGGTTTTCTGATTTCTACTTCATCCATGGCTATTATTGAAGAAGCTTTGAAGAAGCTCTAGTGGGTAAGGTTACAGAGTCAAATCTTTAAAGAAATATAGGTCAAGTACCCCCAATACTGAGGATGTTAATTACAGAGTTTTTGACGCCGACTTTCAAGGAATGATTCTATGATTGAAAGGATTATTCTCCTAATGAAACAAAAATAAAGGCTCCTGTTTCTTCTCAACCAAGCCCCAAAAGAAGTAAATTTGTTGTTCCCTCTAGGCCAAGAACCAGAACAAGTAAGTCAGTCGATTCTTCTGCTAAATTTGGTGATTTTAATTCTGAATATAGTGCTGGAATCTAGGATAGAGTCTCCAAAAGGAATGTTTGGTCTGAAAGAAATATTGATGAAGATGAAATTGAAATTGATTCTTCTAATAACAATGTCAAGAAGCTTCACTCGCTCTCAGTCAGTGTCACAGGCGCAGTCAAGTACCACCATACGGAATTGATTGTGAAGCATGCCGATAGCAAGAATGAAATGTAAGCTATTCCATTTTCTCGTTTGATTTATGGTATTCTGACATCTCAAAAATATGTGATTTGGGGTAAAGAAGTTGTTGATATGGATAAAAAGGAGATCAGGATCAGCTACAAGCTTCTGGCAGTTGAACATGTTAATGATCTAGAAGGTGTTCTAGAGAGTGTTACAACTCCTGAAAATGTTTCCAATTCTGCATTTTTATCTCACCATTGAGGTACTAGAAGATGAGTTAAAATTCCTGAATGATCAGTAGAATGTTATTGAGAAAAGAAAGAAAGTATTTACAGGTTTACTTGATGACCTTATCCGAAAACGGTCGGGTAAGATAATTGCAAATGATGTTTTTGAGGAACAAAAAAACTGCTAAGGAGGCTCAAGTTGCTGCTGCTGTTAATGCAACCAAAGAAGTTGTTAATTCTGTTAAAGAAATTGTTGAGAAAGAAACTCACGTTTCTTTTATGTTTACTGATGAAATTTATACTGGTGTCACTTTGGGTGACTCTGACATTCAAGCTTTTTTCAGCACTCAATCAGGTGGTATAATTGTTGTTGATGATAAATCCATCAAAGGAGAAGATGCAATTGTGCAGTAATAAGTGGATCTAATCGGGTTAGCTTCTTATAATGATGACCATGTCTAATGATTATTATGAAATTATTATGAACTGTTAAAACTTGTTGGTTGTTGTTGGATACATTGGATACTTTCATATGAATATTCTGCCTCTATAACATTTTGTCTTTTTGTGGAAAAAAGGGGGAGTAATTTGTGGTTTTCTGTTTGCTAGAATATTAATATCTTTTGGCATGGTGTTTTGAGCAAAGATATTTTTTAGTAAGTTTTGGTTCAGGGGGAGCTTTGATGAGCTGATATCCAGTTTGCAAGGGGAGTTTTGAATTTTGCCAAAAAATGTCAAAGGAGGAAATTGTAAATGCAAGATATAGTTGACATTGATTTTTTGGCAATTAATGGAGATTTGGTAAATTAATGGAGATTTGAAAATTATTGAAGATTTGACAATTAATTGAGATTTGAAAAATTAATTAAGATTGCACTTGATTTGGTAATTAGCAAAATCAATCTATGCAAGGAAGATTGATTTTTGGAAAATTGATTTTTAGAAAGTTGATTCTTGAAGATTATGGTATCATGGTTGTTTCTTTGAAATCCAGAATAATTCAATTTGAATTTTGGAAGGTACATTCTTGAAAATCTAGTAGTTATGGAAGTTCAATTAATGAAACTTATGAATCAAGGAAAGTTGTTACTTGTGAACAAGTTATTTGTGAAAATCGATTTTTGGAAAGTCAAATTTATACTTGCATGCTGGATTTTAGTGAGATATAGGATCACAACAATTATGGGATCCATTATTAATTTGTTAGGATTAATTCCTAAATATTTGGAAAGATGGTTTATTGGAAATAATATTTGAAAAGTTGTTGAAGATAAAAATAATATTTTGGAAAACATATTTGAATATTGCGGTGTTGTTAAGCTGGCGATACGAGATCACAGGGTTGTTAGGATTCGTTCCTAATATTTTGATATTCGTTTCAGATTTGTTTTGGTGGACTTTCCATAAGTGCCACAACCGATGTCACACAACCAAATTTTGTGAGATTCGATTTCCTTATTATTTGCATTCTGTTTTAGATAAAATATTTGAACAAGATTTGTTGCAGACTATATTTAAGCATCATTCTATCACAGAATAGGGTTCGGCAGTTTTATTGATTTTCTTCTTACGATTATTCTAGCCGTAAGCTATTCTTTGATTCTCTCCCTAACGCTTCTGCGTATGGGTTTGTGATTATTCATTCGATCAATGAATGATTGTTATACACACTCGGTTATGTTTGGAGTTCATTACTTTCAGAGTGTGTTGATTGATTGCGCACAGATTATTCATTATTCTGAGAATTACTTGTGTCGTGGACGATTTCTATTCTCCCTCACGCTTTTGTGAGTTGGTGTGCTATTATTCATTCAGTTCTTCAGAGACTATATCCACACTCCTTCTATGTAACACTCGGTTTTACGGGTTTTTGGATTTTGCTGAATAATGGTATTTTCGTAAATATTGTGGAATTAGCCCGTTTTGTAAACAGGAAATTTTAGTAGAACTATATGAGTAAATTGGAGTATCGGGAGGAATAAGGGAATTTTTAAAGATATAATGCCCAGTTTTACGAGTTTTGGGATTTTTCGTAACATAAGGGTATTTCAGTAAATATAGCAAACTAGGTCCGTTTTGTGAATGGAAAGTTTTGTTAGAGCCCTAGTAATAAATCAGAATATTTGGTGAAATAAGAAAATTTCGAAGAAAGCAAAACGATAGGTTAAATAATGATTTAATTAGAAGAATATACCAAGGGGCAAAAAGGTAATTGATAGGTTAAATTTAATAAAAACAAAAACCCCTCTCCCAACTCTCTTCATTCACGATTTTCCCTTCCAGAGAGGAAAATCCTCTTCGTTCTCTGGTGACTCACCACTCTGTTTCTCCGTTTCTTCAAGTCGTCTGACGATAGCTCCGCATTCCGGCAACTTTTCTTCTAGTTTTCTTTCACCAATCAAACCCTAGGTAAGTTTAGAGTGTTATACCTGTTAGGTGGCCGTTTTTGAGTTGTTATTCGTTAGGGTTTCGATAAGGTTTTTGTGAAATCGTGAAGTTATGTTAAATATCGATAGTTTTGTTATAATTATGATTTTTATTGTTAGATTAGGATGGAAATGGAAAGTTAGGTGGAATTTAGAGGTTTAATGTGTAAAAATACCGTTGATGGCTTGTTGGAAAAAATGGTGAACACAATGTGCTCGGTGAAATGCCCGAAAGAAGTAATCTAAGTTTTTAAGAAAGTTGTCTTATCTAGGAGCTTCGTTTAAATTTGGAATTCGTTAATTAGGATCGGTTTTAATGCTAATGTTTGGGAAATACTCTAGGTCGACGAAGCTCAAAGACGGTACTCGGCTCGCTAAGGACGACAGGTAAGTCTTCGTGCTTGTTTGGCCGACAGGCCTACACCGTAAGTCAAGTTCGTCGTTGAGGATTTTGGAGTTATGTATATTTTTATACTTTGGTCGAGTAGTTTAGGATTAGAGGTTTTTTATAGGTTATGTTTGCTATGTTTTGATGGTACTCATGCTTTATGTTTACATTATGTCTCTTCTGTACATCCATCACGCTATTTCAAAATAGCATGAAAATGGATTTCTACACGTGTTTAAGAAAAGAAATGAATTAAAGAAACGAATGTACGTAATCTGGTCACGACGGGGTGGGGGTTTAGACATGGCTGTTTACAGATGGAAGCATGTTTTCCCCCGGTAGATGGAAAGAGCTGTCTAACCGCCAGACGTGCCCTCTCCATTTGGTGAGAGTTAGACCTCGATGACACTTTGTTCTGTAATGAAACGATGAAAATGTCTACATGATTTATGAACCGCATATGCACAGCATGCATTTGCATTTACGAAGCTTACTGAGCCTTCAGCTCATAGTTTTCTTTATAGTGTAGGTGATTTTGATACAGGTGAGGATGAGATTCTTCCACCCGAAGCTTGATCTGGTTGAAGAAGAATGCCCGTGGGAGTGCGTTGGGTAGTCGGTGCGTATTTTGACCTGTAGGGATGTAAGTAAGTGTTTAAAAGGTTTTCAGGATGTTTTAGACTGATGGTGGACTAGATAGGAGAATTGTATAGTTGAGATGTTTTAGGATGTTTGGTATCTGGATAGTAGATAAATTGATATATTGATGTTTTGGTAAACTCAATTTGTAACAACCCCGAGAGGGATCGTCGCATAAACCATATATTTCTTAATTATTTACTTTTTATTACTCACACGTGATTCATTATTAGTAGTGTATTTTATTTTTTTTTTTAACATAATTTAACTCAAGATGTCATACGTGATTCGCTAAGCCTCAACCAGCAAAAGAAAACATTACGCATCAGCCGGCGGGCAGTGCAATGTGTATCGGCTAGTGAAGGAAAACTTTAAGCTTTAGACTGCATCTACCGATAGAGGAACAAACCACATCTACCGGTCCCTAGACGACAAAACCGTGTTTATACCATCCGGTGAAGAAACTCTCTACATCATCCGATGAAATAAGGGAACATCATCCGATGGACATGTGCTCCTCACGTGCATAATTAAAACATGACCCGGTCACTAAACGACAAGGAAACCCTCACATCATCCGGTAACTAGACGACAAACTATACTTACGTCTTCCGATAGCTTAACGCTCTTCATCTGCCGATCACTAGACGACAAAATAGCACTTCCATCATCCGATGGCTTAAACATACTACATCTGCCGATCGCTAGATGACAAAATAGCACTTCCATCATCTGATGGCTTAGACACTCTACATCTGCCGATCGTTAGACGACAAAACAGCACTTCCATCATCCGATGGCTTAAACACTCTACATCTGCCGATGACGTCAGTCGGATGATTGCCTTATCCAGCTTCTATCACACGACAGCAAACACCATAATCATCAAACAACCTCATCCAATAGAACATACCACAACTCACCCGAATCTTAACTCAGTAACTATAAACCTCAATGAGTAAGGATCATAAAATCATCTAAAATACGCATAGCGGAAGGCTTAAACAAAACAAACCATTCAAAAAACCTTAAAATAGTATTCAGATTCTAAAGACAAACCATTCAAATCCGAATCTCATTGTTATAAGAAATTCTGTTCTACTTAGTCATCTGTTCATCATAAACTTTTCTGACTTACTATGAGCATAACCAGGGAGCTTAATCGCCTATCCAACCTTGTACTATCACGCTGAGCATCCTCCAGCAACCAGCTTTAAACGTTCTCTTGGAATTGGGAATCCTCACCTATTAACTCTTCACCTACATCATAAGGTTCAACTATAAGCCTAATGCTTAGTAAGGAATGCAACAATAACATGAATACATGAATGCATAATTCAGAGAAATACATGGTCATAAGTCTTTTCTTGTTCATAATCATCATCCATAATCATGAATCATAATCATCATTCGTAATCATTGTTCATAATCATTGTTCATAATCATTGTTCATATTCATTGTTCATATTCATTGTTCATATTCATCAATTAAGTTGTGTGGAATGAGAGAGGATTTGTGCCGGTAAAGGGGGTTCGACAGTGAGTTTGATCATGGTCCCTACTGCGGGTCGTATTCATATGTCCTTCTTTGGACTGTGACATACGCCGAACCGCCCCCAACCCTCACTCAACCACGTTGCAGGGATTTTATCATCTTATCTTGTTCATGAGAAAACATGCTTTTAAAACATTTTCATGTGCATAAAACATTGATAATGCATGAACATGGGAATTCTTAACTCATTCAGGCCACAGAACAGAACATTCATCCAGTATGAAAACTTACCATTAAACTAAACGTCAACATAAGTACTAGACTGTAGCATAATAACCTCTAATCGTCATATCAGTTACTATCTAGCATCCTTGTGATGTAGGGCCCTATTGGCCGGAAATCCTATACATTCACTTACCTGGTGTCCTTAGCAATGAGAGCTCCTTTTCCTCAGACTTTTTTACCTAAAACATTTACATTACAGTAGTTAAAACAAAATCCTAAAAGTTCTACTCACAAGTCATCCTAGGGTCTAATAGCTAAGAGTCATTCCCGAATTCTTAGTTTAATGCTCAATGTAGTCTGAAATCCCAAAACCAAAACAGACAGATTCGATTATCGATAACTCAGGGGTGGTTGTTTTAAATGTCCAGAATCGATTTGATAAAAGCATTCCCACTCACAGATTTCAAATGTTCTTATTATTAGTCGGCCATTGGAAAATCCAAAACTCCAATGCCGAGTAGAAAACAGGACTAACAAACTAACAGATAGCTACATTGTCTATTGCATACCTCGGGCACAGAGTAGCCGAGTAGTGGCAGAGAAAACCGATCGTCGAAGAGAGTATGATGAAAGCAGAGAGCAAGAGCTCGGGAGAGAAGAAATCGCCGAAAAGGAAGGTGTCGGCTACAGTGGTTTAAATGAGGTTTAAAACATTTCCTTTTTCTTTATATACTGGTCATCACCCTCCATTATTACAACTTTGCCACCCAACCTAGTTTAAATCCACATGAAATTAATTATTCTTGGTATAAAACTCTAAACCGTTAAGATTGAATATTTATGACCGTTAATACAGTTAGGGAGTCACCTGGTTGAAGTTGTCGGGTGTTACATCCACCCCTCCTTAAACAAAATTTTCGTCCTCGAAAATTGATCAAACAAATAACTCTGGATACTTGTCTAACATGTCCTGTCGTCGCTCCCAAGTGGCTTCTTCAATGCCATGATTCTTCCATAAGACTTTGACCAACGGAATCTCTTTATTCCTCAGAGTCTTAACTGCGGATTCCAATATCTGCACTGGTCTCTCTTCATACATTAATGATGGTTCAATCTCAATATCCACTGGCTTAACAACTTGCGTCAGATCTCGTATGCACTTCCTTAACATTGACACGTGAAAGACATTATGAACTTTATCCAATGATGGAGGCAACTGCAGTCTGTAAGCCGTACTATTGATTCTAGCCAAAACAGGGAATGGTTCAATGAATCGTGGGTTTAGCTTTCCTTTCTTACCAAATCTTAAAACTCCTTTAAACGGTGAAATCCTCAGGAAAACTTCATCACCAACAGAAAACTCAAGGTCTCTTTTCCTCTGGTCTGCATAACTCTTCTGTCGGCTCTGTGCAGTTATCATTCTTTTCCTAATAGTGGCAATCTTGTCCGACATCTGTTGCAAAATCTCAGGACCTAGGAGTTTTGCTTCACCAACTTCATCCCAATACAGA
The DNA here is from genome assembly GCA_022432975.1 of Begonia masoniana. Lineage (NCBI taxonomy): Eukaryota > Viridiplantae > Streptophyta > Magnoliopsida > Cucurbitales > Begoniaceae > Begonia > Begonia masoniana. Next base: position 41,656,999 of record CM039504.1, on the reverse strand, counting down.
GGTGATCTACATTTCCTACCATACAGCGCCTCATAAAGGTGCCATTCCAATAGTGGACTGATAACTGTTATTGTAAGAGAACTCAACCAAGGGTAGGTATCGGCTCCAAGATGTCTGGAACTCCAGCACACATGCCCTCAACATATCCTCAAGTATTTGGATAGTCCTTTCTGATTGACCATCTGTCTGCGGGTGAAAGGCAGTGCTGCATGATAACCTTGTGCCAAGTGTGCTTTGTAGACCTTTCCAAAATCGTGAGGTGAACCTGGGGTCACGATCAGAGACAATAGATGCAGGGATTCCATGCAACCTAATAACTTCTTGTACATAAAGATCAGCAAGCTGGTCCATCGAGTAGGTTGCCCTTACTGGTAAGAAATGGGCTGATTTAGTCAATCTATCAATCACAACCCAAATACTATCATGTCCCTTAGTTGTCTTAGGAAATCCTACAACGAAATCCATAGTTATGTGTTCCCACTTCCACTCGGGAATAGGTAAAGGCTGAAGGGTACCTCCTGGACGTTGGTGCTCGGCTTTAACTTGTTGGCAAACCAAACATGACTCTACATACTTAGCAACATCTCTCTTTAAGTTTGGCCACCAATAGAGTAACTGTAACGACCCCGGCCAGGAGCCGTCACGTGTTCATATTCTTTCATTAATCGTTTGCTTGACTTTTACTATTATTACATTCACTTACTATCTCTCAACAGACTTTCACATTTAACATATACTTTTTTTTTAAACTGGTAATAGAAACGCAGAACCATTAAGGAAGACGAACCCTCTCGTGCCCGACTTCCCACGCCTCGTCGGCTCAACCTTCACAGAGTCGAGCGACTAGACTCGGTCATTGGCTTCTTGACAATTTCGGGAAAAGAGGAGGTGCCCTCAATTCTCTTAACTTAATACCACTCGGGTTTGCATGGGTTGCATGCGTTGACAACCCTCAGAAATTTAGTCGTCCGGTCATCACGTGCATTACGTGTGACTCGCTTAACATCGCCTAAAAGGAGACATCTTCCGGTGGGCACGTGGGTCTCGCGTGCTAAATTAAAACATCATTCGGTCGCTAATCGACAAAACACATTTTACATCTTCCGGTCGCTAAACGACAAAACACATTTTACATCTTCCGGTCGCTAAGCGACAAAACACATTTTACATCTTCCGGTCGCTAAGCGACAAAACACATTTACATCTTCCGGTCGCTAAGCGACAAAACACATTTTACATCTTCCGGTCGCTAAACGACAACACACATTTTACATCTTCCGGTGACGTCATCCGGAAGACTAAACCATCATACAACTATCCTTCGGCATCTGCCGATGACGTCAGCCGGAAGACTAAACCAACAAACAACTACCCTTCGGCATCTGCCGATGACGTCAGCCGGAAGACTAAACCATCAAACAATTAACTCTCGGCATCTGCCGATGACGTCAACCGGAAGATTGCCTCATCCAGCTTCCGTCTTACGGTAGAGAACACTAAATCATCAAATGACTCCTCCCAACAGAAAGAAAACACAACTCATTCGAAATGCATATAGCGGAAGACTTAAGCAACAGATCATTTATAAATCTATATAATCATTCCCTGACTCAATGATCCATTAGACAGTTTCAAAGCTCAACGTTTTAAAATAATCTCATCCTACTTAAGCTACCATGTCCTTTAACATACTGTAACATAAGAGTCTTAACCAGGGGTCATAAGTCGCCTCTCCAGTCCCGCACTGTCACCTTGAGCATCCTCCAGCAACCAGCCTTAAGCATCCTCTTTGAACATAACATCCTCACCTGAACTTTCTTCATCTACACCATAAGGTTTAACTATAAGCCTAATGCTTAGTAAGGAATGCATGCTGACAGATATACATGAGTACACAATTTAAAGAGACATAATTCATAAACTATTCTTCATTCATGTTCATCTTTATCATTTACATAACATGTATTATGTAATACCCGGCTTGTACGGATTTCGAATTTAATATATTATATTGATATAATATATTATATAATGGCATTTTTGTAAATATGTCAAATCAGGTCCGTTTCACGAAAAGAAAACGTCGTTAAGATCCTAACGATTAATAGGAATTTTAAGAAAGTTTTGGGAATTTTCGGAGCTTAAACGCTATATTCCGAATAAATACGCTTCTCGTAACGTAAAGGACGTTTAGTAAAAATAGTAAACGAAGTCCGAATTGCGAACGGACAGATTTAATAAATCCCAGATGACGAATAGGAGTTATTGGCAAAATATGGAAATTTGGAAAAGTCAGATTGTTGGACGATTAACGAATCGAACGACGAAACCAATATAATTAAGTGAGAAGGGCGTTTTAGTAATTTTCAAATCAATTCTAATTAAATAACCTATTTTCTTTCTTTTTCCCTCACTTTCTCTCTTTCTCTCTTTTTTCTCTCTTTTCTCTCTGGAACGCACGAACAGAGAGGGCTTCCTCTCACGGCCGCCGATCGCCTCTTCCATTTTCGACCTCCGTTCGACCTCCGATCGAACCGATTTCTTCACACTTTCTTCTCCCCTCGTTACTCTCGGTAAGTCTCTATGATTTCGGAGCATTAGTTTTCAATTTCTAGGTCGATTTAACGTTAGGGTTCCGATTAGGATTTCGACAAAAATGCGAATTAGGGCTCGTAATTAATAGGTTAGCCGTAATTAAGTATGTATTGGACGTATTTGACGTTATTGGACAAAAATAAATCGATTTGAGAAAAAGTTAAAAATTGGTAAAATTTCGGGTTTTTGGGAAAAACTCGTTATTTAAGATTTCGGATTATCGAGCTTTAATTAACGTTCGAAATGCTTTAATTAGCTAAGTTGGGATTTTAGGAAAGTTCTATAGTTAAGGATTTTGTAATTTGGACGTTAATTGCTTAAATAGGTTTTAACGGCAAATATCGTGTTTTTCCTCAGACACGCGACTCCCGTGGACAAAGATCGTGATTCAGCGCGCTCCAGGTAAGTTTTCGTGACTTACTTTGACCCAAAGGTCTGCACCATACTCCGTCGTCGTCTCGAGAATACTCGAGGAACTGTTTGTTTTATGTTATTCTGGTGGGGTAGTTGGGTAGTTAGGTTAGTTGTTTATAGGTTCTGCTTTACTGTCATGAATGTATGCACGTTGGTTGTTTACTTTCTGCTTATATGAACTGTTCATGCATCACGATTTTAAAGCACGCATAGAAAATGAATTTCCGCACAATGTTTTAAAGTAAATGCAAAGTAAAGATGACCCTTCGGTATATAGTTCAAATGACCCTTCGGTATATAGTTGAAATGACCCATCGGTATATAGTTCAAATGACCCTTCGGTATATAGTTCAAATGACCCTTCGGTATATAGTTCAAATGACCCATCGGTATATAGTTCAAATGACCCATCGGTATATAGTTCAAGTGACCCTTCGGTATACAGTTCATAGGTCACGCGAGATGGGGCTCAGGCACGGCTGTACGTGTTGTAAGCGTGTACCCCCCTCCATTAACCGGAAAGAGTGGTCCGCCCGCTGGACGTGCTCTCCCCGGTTATTGGGCTGAGATCTCGGTGACACCTTCATAGCACAGCAAAGTAAAAACAAAGTATAGTAAAGTAAAGAAAACGACGCATGATTTCTGAACTCACACGCATAGCATAGCATGTAGTTGCATTTACGTAAGCTTACTGAGATTTCAATATCTCATATGTGTCTGTATGGTGTAGGTGACCTCTACACAGGTGAGGATGAGATCCCTCCACCCGAGGCGTGAGCAGTTGAGGGAGAATGGCCCGTGGGAGTGCGCTGAGCAGTCGAGGCGCGTATGACCTGAGGGGTAGTTATGTATGTATTTTGGGGGGATTAATGGTTAATATGAATGTATAGTATATTTAGGTTGTTTGGATCTGGATAGGGATTAGATAATGTTTTGATAATTGTATGTAAAATGTTTTGGTTTTAACTGTTACTGAATGTTTTGAAAACGTTTTGAATGGTTTTAGGTTGATACGGTTATGTTCGATGTTTAGATACATCCACGCAGTTGGACTTCGTAAAGTCTGCCGTAAGTCGGTTGAGTTAGCGCATAAGTCGATTTGGTTTAAAGATGTAAAAATGGTAGGAATGTGAAGTTGGTGTAGGGAAAATCGAAGTTGATGGTCTCTGGAATCGGATTCCAGAGACTTGAAGATTTTATTTTTGCTCTCTGGAGAATTCCAGAGAGCAAGTGTTTGATCGCTGCATGCTGCAGGATCGCTGCACTAAGTGCAGCGATCGGTCCCTGCTCTGCAGCAGAGACCGATCGCTGCTGGCTATTCTAGCTGCAGCGATCGATCTCTGCTGCAGCGCAGAGATCGATCGCTGCCTCAGTGCAGCGATCTCTGCTACTTTTGAGGGCAGAATTCCGATTCTGCCCTCCCTTCTTTTAATTGATTTTAAATGTTTTTAATTAAATGTTTTTAAGTTTTATTTAAATAGTTTTAGTTTATGTTTTAAATGATTTACTAAACGGACTTCGATTTCGATTCCGGTTTCGGTTTCGGTTTCGATTTCAATTCTGGTTAACGTCAAGTTTTAAAGTTTATAAAATGTAAAGATAAAAAAAAAATAATATGGGAAATACGGGTACAGTATTTGGGGTGTTACAGTTATGGTATCAGAGCCCCCGGGTTTTAAAATCGATTCTGTAGACTGCTCGACTGCACAGCCACTACGCGGACATCCTTCATCAACTGTAAGTCTGTTTATAGCTTTATTTGGTTTAGTTTCTTAGTATTACTTGTTTTAAATTTTATAGGAGATTTTTATAAATATGACTCGAGGAAGGGATCCGAGAGATTACGCGATGGATCGTCTTACGGAGTTGTTAGACCGTCAGTCCCAGCATATGGACCGGCAAGCGCAGCAAATTACGGACCTAGTAAATCGAGAGCAACAGCGAGAGAATCAGAGGGCTCAGGAGCTGGTAGTCCCAAGTAATCAGGGTATGCAGAGGTTCCAAGGTCTGCGGCCTCCAGTATTCGACGGCCAGTCATCGGATCCGACACGTGCCGAGGAGTGGATCAGGGTTATGGAGGACATGTTAGATTACGCCGAGGTTGCTAACGGGAGCAGGGTCGCTTATGCTGCGTTTCACTTAGCGATGGATGCCCGGTTCTGGTGGGACGCGATCAAGTCGACGACGGATGTATCAGTTATGACTTGGGATCGATTCAAGTTCTTATTCTTCGACAAGTATTTCAGCCGCACAGTGAGAGTGGCCAAGAGGAACGAGTTTACGCAGCTGAAGCAGACTGGTTCAGTTGCGGATTATATTCGGAGGTTTGAGGCATTGTCCAGGTTTGCACCTCGTCTTGTCAGCGATAATGAGGAGAAGGTGCACCAGTTTATGGAGGGACTGAATTCGGAGATACGGATGCATGTTGTGGTCTCAGGTATTATCGACGTACCCTTTTCTGACGTCACAGCTAGGGCTCTGGATATTGAGGCTGCCAGAGCCACATGTGTTAGGCCGAAGGAACCAGCTAGGGGGTTCTTTCGTGAGACCCAACCTCAGTCATGGGACCGAGACTGGCAACCGAGTGTACAACAACAGCCGCAGCAACGGCAACGGGATGTGAGGGGACCTCTCGAGGGAGGTAATGATTGGGTAAGGGGAAACAGGTACAAGGGGCTTCTCAGTCACCTCTTTGCCCTAAATGCCAGAGGATGCACGAGTGGCGGCTGTGTGGTGGGTGGCGATGTAGGCAACTGGGAGGGACGTTGGGGGGTTTTGTGCTATTTGGTGGCGTGGAGACCTCTGTGGGGGGGCCATTTTTGCTGAACTGCGATGAGGGGTGGGGTGTTGGGTGTGGGTGGTGGCGCGGGGTGGGGCAATGGGCCGGGGGGTGGGCATGGGTTGTGTGCGGTGTTGGTCCTGTCGGCGGTGTGGGCTGTGGCGCTTGATTCTAGGGGGGGGTTGGATTCGTTGGGGGGGGTGGTGGGGGGTGGGGGGGGGGTTGCCGGAATGACTTTGGGGGGCCCAGGGATTCTTGTGCTTGGTTAATCGTGAGTCCCAGGGTGGGGGTTCGTTTTCGGACGTATGTGGGGTGCCGGTGGTGTGACGGGGTATGTGTGTTTGTGTGCCGCGAGAGGTGTGCACACGTCTGAAGCTGTTTCGTGAAGCGAGTTTATTGTTCGTAAGAAATAAACGATCTTTTTTCATCCGGATGAAAAGTGGTGGTGTGTTTAAGGTATCTGTTTGATGTTGTTGAGGTAAGGTCTTTAGAGATAATATAGTTGTGTCTTATGACGATGGGTAGGACAGGTGAGAGAAATAGAAATTTGTTAAAGAAAGATGTAAAACATGGGCAATAAAATAAGTAAGGCCGGTCAGTCGCGAATTGAAGTTCGCCGGGGGTCCGTTTAGTGGAAGGCGTTTTTTTGGGGGGGCGGGTGAGTGTACCCGCACATTAGGGGGGTTGGTAGGAACGTTCGGTGTCGGAGTTAATGGCCCGAAGGTACGAAGATAGTTGGTCGGAAATAGGAGTAGCATGGTGATTTTAGTTTTGTTGTGTTCTTGAGAGGTTTGACATACAGACAATTCTTAGTTGAGGAGAGGAAGAAACTATTCGGAATATGGGGAATGGGGTGTAGTGAGCAAAAGAGAGAAGATTGAGGTGGGAAGGAGTAGCTTTTGGTAATTGAGAAGAAGACGGTGCTGGGGGTAGATTCAACAAGCAATCTGGGTGGTTGGTACGAGGTGGAGGGTTTAGTAAGGAAATTGATTGGTAAGGTGGGAAAGGAAAGTGAGAAGATTTTGGTCTCAAGGGACGTTGGTTGGGTGCGGGTGGTACCGGATGGTGAAGGATACTGAGAGGTATGCCCGAAGAACGGTCGATTGCTGTTCTGGTCTTAGACGAGGGAAACGTAATGAAGTGGGGGGGTAAGGAGGGTGAGAAATATGCCACATAATCAGACTATATAACCAGATCGGGAGCGTTCATGTTTGCTGAGGACGTGTGGTTGCGGGTATGGGTGAAGTGCAGTGACGAGGGAGGGGGGGTTAGGTGTGGGTTGGAGGGGAGTCAAAGACAAAATGAGAGGAAAGAAGAACAGAAACCGGCAGATAAGGAAGCGTTGTTTGGGTGAGTAGTAGTGGGGGTTGGTTAGAGGTGGTTAGGGGTGGGGAGAAGAGACACGCACTGGGGGGGGAAGAGCTCGAAGAGGGTGTGGTGAGATCCGAGGTTAAATCAACTTTGCCAAAAAAAGGGTGGAAGGTATAAAAAGGTGAAAATTTGTGTTGGGCGGAAAATATGTCGGGGAAAGTTAGTAGGTGGCCTGACTTAAGAGGTAAATGTCGCAAAAGTAGGTGTGTGGGCGTTTGGAGGCGTGTTAGCGTGTGTTGGGTGGATTTCACTAGTGGTATGGCAAAATATTGGATGTGTGTGGGGGATGGATGGGAAGGACAGAAGGTGGGGGAGGATGTGGTGGGAAATCTGAGTGGGGGGGAGTGAAAGGCGTGAAAGTAGGGCGAAAAGGTGACAGGAGAATGGGTAAAAGAGACGAAGAGGGAACAAAGGAAAAGTGGAGGCGAGGTAAGAGACTGACGGGACGAGAGAGGCGCTGGTGTAGTACTGCAGGTCGGGATAGAACAAAAACAGAAGAATGCAAGTCGTGGCGATCGCAAAAACACGGGCTGGCAGAAACGGGAGCTGTGCGGAACAAGGGCAGACGGAAAAGTAAAGAATCTATAAAAACAAGACCTTCCCAACCCCTTTTCGATTCGAATTTAATATAAATAATTTATCATAATGCATTTTTTTTAATATAAGTCCACATCGTCCGTTCCACACCGACAAAAAAAACGCGTAAATCCGTACCTTACATTAATATAATTTTAAGAAATTTTGTGGAATTTTCCTGAAGAGCTTAAAAACAAAACGTGGCTATAGATGTCTAAATATACAGGTGAGTGCTTAAAGCGAGACCAACACGCTTAGAATTTCCAAATCCTCTACATACCTTCTTTATCTCGTACGGGTTAAAGTCACCTTTAGTAAACATGTGTTTACACTACTCTTCGAAGTCCGAATTGTTTGCGAACGAGACCCAGCGTTTAAATAATCCCATTATGACGAACTATGAGTTAGTGATGGCAAAATATGGCATTTGGTTTTGGATCAAGTCAGCTTGTTGGAACGATTACAATCGAAACGACTGAACCAATATAAGTTAAGTGAGAAGGCGTTTTAGAGTGGACTGGATTTTCAAAAATCAAGTTCCTATGGGGTTGTGGCGTGTAAAAAATAAGCGGGCTATTTTCTGTTTATTTATTTTCTTTCTTACGTGGTTGGACGCGGTGGGCTATCGGGGTTTTCACTAAATATATGGTTTTTGTTTGCCCTGCGACGGGGGGGTTGGGTTGGGGGGTTTGAGTGTCTGGGGTGGGGGGAGAGTTTCCGCCGTCTTCCTTTTTCCCCCCCCCTCGGTGGGGTTGGGGGGGTTCGCCGCGGAGGGGGGAGTCGCTCTCCTCTCGGTCTTCCCTCTTCGTGGGGGGGGGGTGGGGGGACTTCGGTTTCCCCCGCTCTCTTCTCTTTTCCTTCCCTTTTCCCCTGTGTTTTGTCCCTTTCTCCCCCTCGCTCTCGGGTGTTTCCGGTCTAGGGGGCCGGGCGGGGGGGGTCTTTCTTCCTCGGGGGGAGCACTGGGGGGGGGGGGGGGGCTTTTTTTTTTGTTCCCCGTTTTTTGTTTTTTTTTTTTTTTTTGTTTCTTTTTTTCCTTTCTTTTTTTTCTTTTTTTTTTTTCTTATTTTTTTTTTTTTTTTTTTTTTTTTTTTTCCCTCACAATTTTTTTTGGTTTTTTTTCTTTTTTTTTTTTTTTTTTTTTTTTTTTTCTTTTTTTTTTTTTTTTTTTTTTTTTTTGCTTATTTTCCTTTTTCTTTTTTTTTTTTTTTTTTTTTATTTTTTCTTTCTGGCGGTCTTTCTGTTTCTTTCCTCCTTATTTCTTTTCCCTCCATTGCTTTCTTTTTTTTTTCATTTCGGTTTCTTTCTCTTTTTTGGTTTTTTCTTCTTTCCCCTTTATTTTCTTGTCTTTTGTTTTTTTTTTTGGTTTTTTTTTATTTTTCTAGTTTTTCTTTCTTTCTTTCTTTTTTTTTTTTTTTTTTTGTTTTTGCTTTTTTTTTTTTTTATTTTTTTTTTTTTTTTCTTTTTCTTTTTTTTCTTTCCTTTTTGGGTTCCTTTTTTTTTTTTTTTTTTTTTTTTTTTTTTTTTTTTTTTTTTTTCTTTTTTTTTTTTTTTTTTTTTTTTTTTTATTTTTTTTTCTTTTTGTTTCCGGCTGTTTTTCTTTCTTTTTTTCCCCACTTTCTCTCTTTCTTCTCCGCTCTTTTTTTCCCCTCTCTTTTCTCTCTGTAACCACGAACAGAGAGGGCTTTCCCTCTCACGGCCTGCCGCTCGCCTTCTTCCTTTTCGACCTCCGTTCGACCTCCGTTCGAACGTTTTCTTCACACTTCTTCTCCCCTCGTTACCTCGGTAAGGTCTCTATTGATTTCGGAGCATTGTTTTCAATTTCTAGGTCCGATTTAACGTTATGTTCCGATTTAAGTTCGACAAAAATTCGAATTTAGGGCTCGTATTTATAGGTAGCCCGTATAAGTATGTATGACGTATTGACGGTTTTGGACAAAAATAAATCGATTTTGATAAAAGTTAAAAATGTTAAAATTTTCGGGTTTTTGTGGGAAGAACTCGTTATTAAGATTTCGTATTATCGAGCTTTAATTACGGTCGAAATGCTTTAATTACTAACTTGGGATTTTAGGAAGTTTTCTATAGTTTTTAAGGATTTTGTACTTTGGACTTTAATTGCTTAAATAGTTTTTTAAACCACGGCAAATAAATCGGTTTTTCTTCAGACACCGACTCCCTTGGACAAAGATCTTGTGATTCAGCGCGATCTCCAGGTAAGTTTTTTCGTGCCTTACTTTGACCCAAAGTCTGCAACCATACTCCGTCGTCGTCTCGAGAATACTCGATGAACTGTTTGTTTTTGTTTTTCTGGGGGGTAGTTTGGGTAGTTAGGTTGGTTGTTTATAAGTGTTCTGCTTTTTACTGTCATGAATGTATGCCACGTTGGGTGTGTACTTTTCTGCTTATATGACCTGTTCATTGGGGGATGCATCACGATTTTAAAGTCACGCATAGAAAATGATTTCCTCACAATGTTTTAAAGTAAATTGCAAAGTAAAGAGACCCTTGCCTTCGTATATAGTTCAAAATGAACCCTTCGGTATATGTTTGAAAATGACCCATCGGTATATAGTTTCAAATGACCCTTCGGTTTATATAGTTTTCAAATGACCCTTCGTATCTAGTCAAATTGACCACAATCGGTATAGTAGTTTCAAATGACCCATCGGTATATAGTCAGTGACCCCTTCGGTATACAGTTCCATAGGTCCGGCGAGCTGGGCTCAGGCACGGCTGTACGTGGTTGTAGCGTGTTAACCCCCCCCCCCCGCCATTAAAACACCGGAAAGCATGGTCCAGCGGGAGGGGGCGGGGGGGGGGGGGTGGATGGCCTGAAATCGCGGGGGGGTGGACGTGGCTCGTCCCCGTTTATTGGGCTGAGGATCTCGGTGACACCTTCCTAGCCACAAGAAGCGCGTAACACCAAAGTATCGTAAAAGTACAGAAACGAGCTGATTCGGAGCTCAGACAACGCTTACAGCAAAGCAATGTAGTGTTGCCCTTTTACGTAAGCTTACTGAGTTTCAATAATCTCATATGGTTGTCCCTGTATGTTGTTAGGTGACCTCTACACAGGTTAGGATGGGATCCCTCCAACGCCCGAGTCTGATCCGTTGAAGGGAGAGATGGCCCGGTTGAGTGCTCTGAGCAGTTCGAGGCGCGTATGACCTGAGGGTATATCTATGTATGTATTTTGTGGGATTATGGTTTTAATATGAATGTATCTTATATTTGGTTGTTTGGATCTCTGGCTCGGGATTAGATAATGTTTTGATACTTGTATTAAAATGTTTGGTTGTAACTGTTACTGAACTGTTTTAAACGTTTGAAAATGGTTTTTAGGTTGTGATCTGGTTATGTTCTATTTCGATTACCTCCACCAGTTGGACTTTTCGTAAAGTCTGCCGTAAGTCGGTGATTTAGCGCATAAGTCGATTTGGTTTAAGATGGAAATGGTAGAATTGTGAGTTGGTGAGGGACAAACGAAGTTGATGGTCTCTGGAATCGGATCCGAGACTTTTGTAAGATTTTATTTTTGCTCTCTGAGATTCCATAGAGCAAGTGTTTGATCGCTGCACAGAGGTGCAGCGATCGATCTCTGCAGCATGCCGAGATCGATCGCTGCTGCTGCAGGATCGCTGCACTAAGTGCCTCGATCGGTCCCCTGCTCTCAGCAGAGACCGATCGCCGTGGGGGTGGCTTGGCTCGTGGGCTCTCTGGTGTGCAGCTGCAGCGATCGATCTCTGCTGCAGCGAGAGATCGGATCGCTGCCTCATGCAGCGATCTTCTGCTACTTTTTGAGGGCAGAATTCCGATTCTGCCCTCCCTTCTGTTAATTGATTTTTACATGTTTTTTAATTAAATGTTTTTTAAGTTTTATTATAGTTTTAGTTTATGTTGTAAATGAATTTACTAAACGGACTTCGAGTTCGATTCGGTTTCGGTTGTCGATTTCATTCTGGTTAACGTCCAGTTTTTAAGGTTTTAGAATGTAAAGATAAAAAAAAATAATATGGGAATACGGGTACGTATTTGGGTGGTTACCATTATTGGCATGGAAACGAGGGAGAAGACCGGGGTACAGAGTCCATTTGCCTATCGCGCAGTCGTACATATCAATTTGCCTATCGCGCAATCATGCACATCAGCTGGCACTGCCGCTCCCCAGTGGGAAAATTCGCGACCATAACATATCATTACTCGTTTAATCGGGTTACTTCGGGGGGACTCGGCCTCCACCAGTGGTAGAATTCACGATTCATACATATCTATACTCGGTCGGCAACTCGGGTGGGCGTGGGCCCCGCCACCAGTGGGAAGAATTCGCGAGTCCCATCAAACATCGTCCTTTTCCCCCAGTTCCTGGCACACATATCAATCATGGTTTTACATTTACCTTTTCATGTTCTCACTCTTTTCTTCAACGTGGGCAGTATTCTTAAACATGAGGTTCATAGAGAAAGTCATACCAAAGGACAAGTGAACATCTGTAAACTTTACATTTACTTACACACTTCTTCATATCGTGGAAATCACAAATCAGGCACAGCTAAAAACCATCTCAAGTGATTTTCCTAAAAATACACTTTTTGCGGTTGGAGGAAGGGGGCCCGTAGTGGCCTGAAATCCTTAACACATTTCCGTTAACCGGATTTCCGTAGCAATCCGAACTTTCCCTCTCTTTAACTTCTCCACCTAAAACTGTACCGTTTACAGTAGTTAAAACAAAGTCCCTAGTAGTCCTAATCATTAAACCACCCCGAGTATCTAATCGCTAAAGAAAGTCATTGTTTGTTATTTTATTCGATTATTCGATTCCTCTGTTTGACCAACACACAAACGGACCTGCATCTGAAATCCCGAAACTAGGTGACAGGTGTTAAAAATAATTTTAATAAAAAAAAAACATTGATTTTACATCCGAGTTGGTTACTTAAAATCTCAGATCGATTCGTGATGCATCTACTCTCAATTGTTAAAAAAAAAGGCTCAAACTACTCGGCCACTCATTGCTATAAAAAATAATACTAAAATCCAACTCAAGTGCCGAGCTGAAAACAGGCTCTATTTGACTAATGAATGACTACCTTGTCCATTTCGTACTCACCCCCTCGGGTGGGATTTGCAGAGACGGCAAGCTTGAACCAAGCCGTCGGTAAAAGGGAAGTTCTGGTAGCCCGATAGCAGAAATGGGAGAGAGAAATCGCCGAAGGAATGTCGGCTAACAGTGTAAAAAAGAGATTTAGGTTTCCATTTTCCTTTAATTCACCTAATCCCCACATCCCCAACCATCAATTCTAATTACTAAACTATGACGAAACTTAACTGCCACCCCCCACTATTTTTTTACACTAAACTACCTCCAACCTTGTAATAATTTGTCTTAACTTAATTTAAAAATAAATCAAGGTTAAATAAGATGTGACAATGAAAATTGCGAAAATCACCCTGGCACCTCACCTTGGCCGAAATGTTCGGGGTTTGGTTTACAGTACTTCAACAGGTCCCTCGATACATCCTTTTGGTGCTAAGTTTGCTGCTGTTGCCTGCTCCTGCTGCTTGGGTGCTTCTTGCTCGCCATTATTCACGATAAAAGTGGACAATGCCCTCAACGCACACTTAGCTTTACTTAAATCATAATCATCATTTAGGGACATACCTCATTTTTCTAAACCTCTCAGAATGCTCCTCCTTGGTAAAGACTAAAACGTCCGGCGGTGGTTCCTTCCACCCCGGTGCCTTGATTATCTACGTTTATTCTCCTCCTCTGAGTTCCTTCTGTTGTGTCTTCGTTGATCTTTTTTTTTTTCCTCCCAGAACCGTCGGTTGATTGTGTTCAAATTTGCGATCAAAGCTGACCCAACGGAACTCTTTAACGCAAAACTCTTGAACTATCCTCCAACTGTTCTACTACCCAAACTCTTTATCGTAACTATCTCCCAACGATCTCCATCTCCACACTTCCAATATTTCTAATCTCTGTCCTCAAAGGTATGACCATAGTTTGATAAACGGGCCGCATTGTTGATAACATCCTGCTCAATGCGTCAGCTACACACAAGAGTTAAGCCCTTACCTAACCCTTACCCCCCGGGTGATACTTGATCTCAAAGTCGTACTCCTTAACAAATTCCACAAACCAATGATGCCTCTCTCGCTCACCTGTTCAATATTCCTTTTGTGTAAAGAGTACTACTCATACCCTCCTAGACTTTTAAATGGCGAAAAAACACCTCACAACACAGGCTGTCCTAGATAAATAGTGGTCCTCCATATCTTCAAGGCAAATACAAAATCGGCGAATTCTACTTAATCTTCTAAATCATGGTTGGGATATTCTGTTTCATCACCGTTAACTTGCCTAAGAGGCATACGCTACCCCCTTGCCTTCTTGGTCTCATTCTTGCAACTCAAAACACAGCCCAAAAACCACTTTTGATGCAGTCACAAAATACGCTAAACTTTGCTTAACCGTGTTGTGCTAAACTTTCCTTCTCTTCAGTTTGGGAAGGTCCATACCCGCGTTTTCTTGTTGTTAATTCACCATTTTCAATGCCAACTGCCTGGAAGCCTCATCCTCACAAGCTTTTGGTCCAAGAAATACTACTTATTGTTCCTTCTTTTCATTCGTCAGGGGGGGGCCTTATCTATCATAGAAAATTCCTTTTGAATGAACTTTCTGTCATAGAAGCAACTTCCTGCCTGCCAATCCAATTAAACTGTGGGACCTTTCCACTCAATTGGCATTCCTTATTTTCTTTTCTTTCTTTGTTGTTTTTGTGTGTGTGGGCCAATCCGCTATCTACCTAAATCCTCTACGTTACACTTTCTTAACTCTCCTCTAACTACCTCTTAACTCTAACTCTTAATCCCTCTACCCTCTACTCTTATTCCTCTCCTACCCTCTAACTCTACTACTTACCTACTCCTCCTAACATTCTCTATACAAAAACATCCTCTAACTTAACACATTAACAACTACTTACTACCTCTACTACCACATATACAATAAATATCTTCCTTCCTCTACTTAAACTACTATACTATACATACACTACTTAACTTTCCTCTCCTCTCCTTTCTGCTACAACTCCTTACTCTACTTTCTTTTACATCCTCTATACTACTCTACTCTACTATCTCACCACCTGACTTACCCTCCCTTCCTACTTAAACTACTAGCACCTCCTCTAACTATACCTACTGACTTACAAACTTACCTAAATCTAGAACCACTACTAAACACGCTACCATACACTTGTTTGGCCAAATGCCTCTACCTCTCTACTACCTCTCTCTGTCCTCTACTCCCTCTACTAATCCTCTACACTACTTAATACTACTAACATCCTTCCTCTAAACCCCACCAACTTCTTTAACTTACCTTACCTAACTTACTACTAAACTACGACACAACGTAACCAAACATCCTGCTAATTAACAATAAAACTTTACTACTCTCCCTATTCCCAATCCCTCTACTAACCTGATCCTCTACTTACTACTCCCTATCTTCGTCATCCTCTAACTATGCCCCTGAATTTTTTGGTCGAGTCCACTTCACTGAATATAAATCTACCATTCGCCGAAACTACCCATGACCAAGCAAAATTAACCTTGTACCAACCAAAATTCACGAGACTAGGGCTTTGGTATTCCTTGGAGGACGTTTTTGGACAATTTTTTGGCATAAGCTGGTGTTTTTCCTATTTCCGGGTCTTTTTTTTCCTTAAAAATTCTCTGTCAATGTGTGTCAAACTTACTTCTTAAAATGCTCTGCAAATAGTGGTCCACTAACTTCATCCGTAGAGTAATATCAGGTATCACTAATGAACACAATTACAAAAAAAAAAAAAAAAAAAACAAAAAAAAAAAAAAAAAAAAAAAAAAAAAACGAAACAAAAAAAACAACAAAAAAAACCCAAAAAAAAAAAAAAAAAAAAAAAAAAAAAAACCAAAAAAAAAAAAATCAAAAGGAAAAAAAAAAAAATTTGTTCCAAATAACGCACGAAAAACCCCTCGTTTCATTAGTCCAATAAAGGCTGCGGTGCATTGGTCAGTCCAAATGACATGACCAAGAATTCGTAGTGTCCATAACGGGTTCTGAAGGCTGTCTTTGGTATATCTCCTTCCTTAACCTTCAGTTGGTAATAACCCGAACGTAAATCTATTTTTGAAAACACCTTTGCTCCTTGCAGTTGGTCAAACAAATCATCAATCCGAGGTAAGGGGTACTTATTCTTAATTGTCAACTTATTTAGCTCCCTATAGTCTATGCACATTCTAAGGGAACCATCTTTCTTCTTGACAAATAAGACAGGCGCGCCCCAAAGAAAACTGCTAGGGCGTATAAATCCTTTGTCTACTAATTCTTGTAATTGAACTTTTAACTCCTTTAGTTCAACAGGTGCCATACGGTAAGGGTTTTTAGATACAGGTAATGCCTCAGGGTACTTATCTATTACAAACTCTATTTCTCTATCGGTGGTAATCCTGAAAAATCATCCAAGAATGCCTTAGGGAACTCTCTGACTATGGGGATATCTTGTAACTCTATCTTATTCTTCACCCGAACATCCATTATGCTAGCTAAGTAACTCTCACAACCATTTTTCAGTAACCGGTAAATTTCTAGTGAGGATATAATCGGTATTTTGCTTATCTTAGGAATAGCTTGGAAGGAATAATGATCACCATTTGGGGGTCGAAAATCAACCATCCCAGATCTACAACTTATTGTGGCATAATGCCTAAATAACCAATTCATTCCTAATATCACCTCATACCCTTTCATGTCAATTACAATCAGTTCTGCATATAGTTTCTTACTTCCTAAGGACACAACATCACCTTTAACAATCTGTTCTGAATGTAGGGACTTCCCTGATGGTAACGTAACATTATATGGCCTTTCGGCTGGTAAAAGTTCTAAGTTGTGATTGCATACAAACAAGGTTGATATAAACGAGTGCGTGGCTCCCGTATCTATAAGTGTGTATGTAACGACCCCGGCCAAGAGCCGTCACGTATTCATATTCTTTCATTTACCGTTTGCCTGACTTTTACTATTATTACATTCACTTACTATCTCACAACAGACTTTCACATTATACATATATTTTTTTTTTATTTTCTAAACTGGTAATAGAGACGCAGAACCATTAAGGAAAACGAACCCTCTCGTGCCCGACTTCTCACACCTCGTCGGCTCAAACTTTCACAGAGTCGAGCGACTAGACTCGGTCATTGGTTTCCTGACAATTCTGGGAAAAGAGGAGATGCCCTCAATTCTCTTAACATAATACCACTCGGGTTTGCATGGGTTGCATGCGTTGACAACCCTCAGAAATTTAGTCGTCCGGTCATCACGTGCATTACGCGTGACTCGCTTAACATCGCCTAAAAGGAGACATCTTCCGGTGGACACGTAGGTCTCACGTGCTAAATTAAAACATCATCCGGTCGCTAATCGACAAAACACATTTTTCGTCTTCCGGTGACGTCATCCGGAAGACTAAACCATCATCAACCATTCCTTCGGCATCTGCCGATGACGTCAGCCGGAAGACTAAACCATCAAACTCTAACATTCGGCATCTACCGATGACGTCAGCCGGAAGACTAAACCGTCAAACAATTAACCTTCGGCATCTGCCGATGACGTCAGCCGAAAGACTAAACCGTCAAACAATTAACCTTCGGCATCTGCCGATGACGTCAGCCGGAAGACTAAACCATCAAACTCGAAACCGTCAACAAT
This sequence comes from Begonia masoniana, assembly GCA_022432975.1. Taxonomy (NCBI): domain Eukaryota; kingdom Viridiplantae; phylum Streptophyta; class Magnoliopsida; order Cucurbitales; family Begoniaceae; genus Begonia; species Begonia masoniana. The sequence goes on along the minus strand of CM039504.1, from coordinate 41,639,504 downwards.
TAACCTTCAGCATCTGCCGATGACGTCAGCCGGAAGACTAAACCATCAAACTCTAACATTCGGCATCTGCCGATGACGTCAGCCGGAAGATTGCCTCATCCAGCTTCCGTCTACGGTAGAGAACACTAAATCATCAAAGGACTCCTTTCAACTGGAAGAAACACAACTCATCCAAACGCATATAGCGGAAGACTTAAGCAACAGATCATTCATAAATCTACATAATCATTCCCTGACTCAGTGATCCACTAGACAGTTTCAAGCTCAACGTTTTAAAATAATCTCATCCTACTTAAACTACCATATCCTTTAACATACTGTAACATAAGAGTTTAAACCAGGGGTCATAAATCGCCTCTCCAGTCCCGCACTGTCACCTTGAGCATCCTCCAGCAACCAGCCTTAAGCATCCTCTTTGAACATAACATCCTCACCTGAACCTTCTTCACCTACACCATAAGGTTTAACTATAAGCCTAATGCTTAGTAAGGAATGCATGCTGACAGATATACATGAGTACACAATTTAAAGGGACATAATTCATAAACCATTCTTTATTCATGTTCATCTTTATCATTTACATAACATGTATTAAGGCAGGGAACGAGGGAGGAAGACAGGGGTACATAGTCATTTGCCTATCGTGGCAGTCATACATAATCATTTGCCTATCGCGGCAATCATGATACATCACTCGGCCTCCCCAGTGGGAGAATTCGCGAGCCATACATATCATTACTCGGCCTACACCAGTGGGAGATTTCGCGAGTCATACATATCATTAACTCGGCCTCCACCAGTGGGAGAATTCGCGAGTCATACATAATCATTAACTCGGCCTCCACCAGTGGGAGAATTCGCGAGTCATACATAATATAGTCTTTTCCCCGTTCTGCACTTAATCATGGTTACATTTACTTTTCATGTTCTCTACTTAATCATAAACGTGGGCATGATGCATAGACATGAGGTTCATAGAGGAAAGTCATCCCATAAGGACAAGTAGAACATCCTGTAACTTTACATTTACTTACATAGCTTCTTCATATCGTGGAAATAACAAGTCATAGTCAATAAGCTAACATCTCAGTGATTCCCTAATACCCTTGCGGTGTAGGGCCCTAGTGGCCGGAAATCTTAATACATTCACTTACCTGGATTCCTTAGCAATCCGAACTTCCTCTCTTTAACTTCTTCACCTAAAACATGTACATTACAGTAGTTAAAACAAAGTCCTAGTAGTCCTAATCATAAACCACCCTAGGATCTATTAGCTAAAGTCATTCCGATTCCTCTGTTTGACACACTGCAGTCTGAAATCCGAAACTAGGTGGACAGGTTTTTCCATTGATTAAATCCGAGTTGGTTACTTAAAATGCTCAGAATTGATTCGGGATGACATTTCTACTCTCAGATTAAGAAAATCACAAACTGCTCGGCCACTGCTAAAAATATCCGAACTCAGTGCCGAGCTGAGAACAGAGCTCTATTTACTAATGAATGACTACATTGTCCATTTCATACCTCGGGTGTGGATTTGCAGAGAAAAGCAAGCTCGAGACCGGTCGTCGGCAGAGGAAAGTTCTGGTAGCCGAGAGCAAGAACTTGGGAGAGAAGAAATCGCCGAGAGGGAATGTCGGCTACAGTGGCAATAAATGAGATTTAAGATTTCCATTTCCTATTTATACTAAATCCATCGATTCTAATTACAAAACTGCCACCTAACCTAGTTTTACTCAACTTGTAATAAATTTGTCTTAACATTAAATTTAAATCATAACGGTTAAATAAGAGGGTGACAATGAAAATGGTCAGAAAATCACCTGGCCGAAATGTCGGGTGTTACAGTGTAAGCAGCAAAACCACAGATCATAATGGTACCTGTTATGACTGTATGCTGCACGGCTTCCTCATCCTCCATCATTGCATAGACTCTAGGTGCTACCCTTGCACGGTTCGGATCTGGCGGCATGGAGCAGTCTCTGACTATATGTCCAACCTTATCACATCTGAAACAGCAGCCAGAACGCAACTTGCATTCGCCGGGGTGGTTCTTCTGACAGGTGGGGCATAAGGGTGCCAGAGGCCTCTTTCCTTTTCCTTGGTCATCATTCTGGTTGTATGGCCTCTTCACACCTTTCTGTTGCTGTGGTCCCCTGTTCTGCTGTGGCTGCCAGCCTTTGTTTGGTCGTGGTGGCTGTTGGACATCCTTGGTAGTCTTCTTTGACTGATCACGCTGCTCGTACACTGTTATTTCAGCCTCCTCCATTTCCAAGGCCTTAGCTGTGACCTCGGTATACGGCACATTGTAGATACCAGCAGTTTTCACTCTCATATACAATCTTGGCTTCAGTCCTTGAACAAATTGATAGATCTTATCCTCCTCATCTTAAACCAGTCGGGATGCAAACCGAGACAAGGCCTCAAACCTACATATGTAATCTGTTACCGAACCAGTCTGTCGTAGATTCATAAACTCCTTTTTCTTATTGGCCCGAACAGTTCGATTAAAATACTTGTCAAAGAAGGCCGTCTTGAACCTTCCCCAGGTCATAGCTCCTACGTCAGTCGTGCTCTGGATTGAGTCCCACCAATGCCTCGCATCCAGTTCCAAGTGATAGACAGCACATGTGACTTTATCTCCCTCTTCCACCTTTGCATACTTGAACATGTCCTCCATCTTTCGAATACATTCCTCAGCATAAACCGGATCTGAAACCTGACCATTGAAAATCGGGGGTCGAAGTCGGTGAAAACGCTCATCTCCATGTTCTCGGGCAATATTCGTACTCGAATTCCCTTGTTCTTCCCTGGCGTTCATGAGCTGCTCAACTTGGCGGGATTGGCGAATTACTAACTCAGTTTGCTGAGCAACCGGATCTGAAACCTGACCATTGAAAATCGGGGGTCGAAGTCGGTGAAAACGCTCATCTCCATGTTCTCGGGCAATATTCGTACTCGAATTCCCTTGTTCTTCCCTGGCGTTCATGAGCTGCTCAACTTGGCGGGATTGGCGAATTACTAACTCAGTTTGCTGAGCAATAGTGTGACTATCCACATTATCATCTCTCTGTTGACCTCTCACCATCTTGGGATTCCTAAACAATTAGTCACAAACACATCTTATCTTAACGACATTGCTAGAATCATAAACACTTACAGTTGCTGGAGTGTGCTCATGTGACAGTCAGTGCTGGAAGGCAGTCTGCAGAATCGGTTTTAGAACCCGATTTTGCTCTGATACCATAATTGTAACAACCCCGAGAGGGATCGTCGCATAAACCATATCTTTCTTAATTATTTACTTTTTATTACTCACACGTGATTCATTATTAGTAGTGTATTTTATTTTTTTTTTTTTGAAACATAATTTAACTCAAGATGTCATACGCGATTCGCTAAGCCTCAACCAGCAAAGGAAAACATTACGCATCTGCCGACGGGCAGTGCAATGTGTATCGGCTAGTGAAGGAAAACTTTAAGCTTTAGACTGCATCTACCGATAGAGGAACAAACCACATCTACCGATCCCTAGACGACAAAACCGTGTTTATACCATCCGGTGAAGAAACTCTCTACATCATCCGATGAAATAAGGGAACATCATCCGATGGACATGTGCTCCTCACGTGCATAATTAAAACATGACCCGGTCACTAAACGACAAGGAAACCCTCACATCATCCGATAACTAGACGACAAACTATACTTACGTCTTCCGATAGCTTAACGCTCTTCATCTGCCGATCACTAGACGACAAAATAGCACTTCCATCATCCGATGGCTTAAACACTCTACATCTGCCGATCACTAGACGACAAAATAGCACTTCCATCATCTGATGGCGTAGACACTCTACATCTACCGATCGCTAGACGACAAAACAGCACTTCCATCATCCGATGGCTTAAACACTCTACATCTGCCGATGACGTCAGTCGGATGATTGCCTTATCCAGCTTCTATCACACGACAGCAAACACCATAATCATCAAACAACCTCATCCAATAGAATATACCACAACTCACCCGAATCTTAACTCAGTAACTATAAACCTCAATGAGTAAGGATCATAAACTCATCAAAAATATGCATAGCGGAAGGCTTAAGCAAAACAAACCATTCAAAAATCCTTAAAATCGTATTCAGATTCTAAAGACAAACCATTCGAATCCGAATCTCATTGTTATAAGAAATTATGTTCTACTTAATCATCTGTTCATCATAAACTTTTTTGACTTACTATGAGCATAACCAGGGAGCTTAATCGCCTATCCAACCTTGCACTGTCACGCTGAGCATCCTCCAGCAACCAGCTTTAAATGTTCTCTTGGAATTGGGAATCTTCACCTATTAACTCTTCACCTACATCATAAGGTTCAACTATAAGCCTAATGCTTAGTAAGGAATGCAACAATAACATGAATGCATGAATGCATAATTCAGAGAAATACATGGTCATAAGTCTTTTCTTGTTCATAATCATCATCCATAATTATGAATCATAATCATCATTCGTAATCATTGTTCATAATCATTGTTCATAATCATTGTTCATATTCATTGTTCATATTCATTGCTCATATTCATCAATTAAGTTGTGTGGAATGAGAGAGGATTTGTACCGGTAAAGGGGGTTCGACAGTGAGTTTGATCATGGTCCCTACTGCGGGTCGTATTCATATGTCCTTCTTTGGACTGTGACATACGCCGAACTGCCCCCAACCCTCACTCAATCACGTTGCAGGGATTTTATCATCTTATCTTGTTCATGAGAAAACATGCTTTTAAAACATTTTCATGTGCATAAAACATTGATAATGCATGAACATGGGAATTCTTAACTCATTCAGGCCACAGAACAGAACATTCATCCAGTATGAAAACTTACCATTAAACTAAACGTCAACATAAGTACTAGACTGTAGCATAATAACCTCTAATCGTCATATCAGTTACTATCTAGCATCCTTGTGATGTAGGGCCCTATTGGCCGGAAATCCTATACATTCACTTACCTGGTGTCCTTAGCAATGAGAGCTCCTTTTCCTCAGACTTTTTTACCTAAAACATTTACATTACAGTAGTTAAAACAAAATCCTAAAAGTTCTACTCACAAGTCATCCTAGGGTCTAATAGCTAAGAGTCATTCCCGAATTCTTAGTTTAATGCTCAATGTAGTCTGAAATCCCAAAACCAAAACAGACAGATTCGATTATCGATAACTCAGGGGTGGTTGTTTTAAATGTCCAGAATCGATTTGATAAAAGCATTCCCACTCACAGATTTCAAATGTTCTTATTATTAGTCGGCCATTGGAAAATCCAAAACTCCAATGCCGAGTAGAAAACAGGACTAACAAACTAACAGATAGCTACGTTGTCTATTGCATATCTCGGGCACAGAGTAGCCGAGTAGTGGCAGAAAAAACCGATCGTCGAAGAGAGTATGCTGAAAGTAGAGAGCAAGTGCTCGGGAGAGGAGAAATCGCCGAAAAGGAAGGTGTCGGCTACAGTGGTTTAAATGAGGTTTAAAACATTTTCTTTTTCTTTATATACTGGTCATCACCCTCCATTATTACAACTTTTCCACCCAACCTAGTTTAAATCCACATGAAATTAATTATTCTTGGTATAAAACTCTAAACCGTTAAGATTGAATATTTATGACCGTTAATACAGTTAGGGAGTCACCTGGTTGAAGTTGTTGGGTGTTACACAATTTATAAAATGTTTTACTAAGCCCTTTATTTGGATTTTTTTATGGAAATTAAATGTATAGAGATGAAGTGTTATTTTGATGTTTTCTGAAAGTTCTGGGTGAATGGTGTGTAGGTACAGGGGAAAGAATATGAAGGCAGCTCTCTGGACAAAATCCAGAGAGCTAGCCGATCGATCGCCAGGAAGGGTCGATCGATCGGGTAATGCATGGTTTAGAGTCGGGGTTCTATAAGTTTTTGGTTGTAGTTCAAAGTATGGATGTCGTCCAAAGTATGGATGTCGTTCAAAATAGTTGTCTAAAGTGGCATGGATTCTTATAAGTTTTGGTTAAGTATTTCTGTAAGAAAGTCATCATTCAAAATCTGTGGACGATAAAGTTCAGTTAAGTATTCGGACAGAGAAAGTCGTCGTCTATTTATAGTGAAGGTTTCGGTCGAAGTCATCGACCAGTTATAGTGAGGGTTTCGGTCGAAGTCATCAACCATTTATAGCGAAGTGTATGGTTGAAAACATCGACCGATATCATTACAGAGGCCATGTCGACCGAACTCATACAGAGGCCACGTCGACCGAACTATACAGAGACCATGTCGACCAAATATTAAGTGTTTTAATATGGACATTGACCGATTAGAATGAATGAATTTCAAAAGGGACGTCGTCCGATTTTAGGTAGTGTTGACCGAAACCCAGTTTTATCGTTTTAGCACTATTAACCTAGTTTAATATTTATACGGGGCGATCAATTGGCTATGCCTTTTTACGGGCGAAATGCCCTTTTTGCCCACGACGGTTTGGCCGATTATGTTCTATTTCAATGTATTTTCTTTAATTGGTTTTGAGGATGTTTTTAATTGATTTAGGGATTTAAAAAAAAAATTTATACGGAAAATTATGAAATAGGAATAAGGGTCATCACATTCTGGTCAGATTTCTTTGATATTTAATTGTGATGGCTGTTTGCATCCAAAGACAACGGCTGGTGTTACATACGGTGTCACATGTGCACTTTTTGTTATCTTCATTGAAGTTCAGTCTCGGGAGGAGGCTGCCTGGAACTCGGGAGGAGTTCTGAACGTGGGTAAGGGGATCTTGCCATAACACGGATTCTGGGAGGAGTCATCGACGACAAGGGGAGCTTGTCATGCTTAGATTCCGGGAGGAGTCGTCATCAACAAGGGGATCTTGTTGTATTTAGATCTCGAGAGGAATCAATTTCAAGTCGAGGAGAACTCACAAAAATATATTCATTTCGAAAGTTAGGAAGAGACAGCGACAAAGATAAGAGGGAATCTTGCTTTGTATTAGACCGAGTGTCTTGTAACTTCATCAACTCTTTGAATTGTTTTTATAACTAGGCGTGGCTCTGCAAACGTAGGCAATTGCTGAACTGCGTTACCAATCTCCTATCTCTTTACTTTTCGCATTTTATTATTGTCCATTATCGCGTTTATTATCGGTGTCTTACCTAGTGTTTCACGACACCGCGTAACTAATCACGATCTTTCAGGTAGGAAGTCGGCCGGCAAACTATTCTGCCTCAAATCCAACAAAGCAAGCTGAAATATATCCTGATCGATTGATGAATTGAAAGACACTGACTTTTGAGAACTGGGTATGTAAAGTTGCTCTTACTCAAAGTAAAAGTTGCTTGTTTGTTTAAAAAAATTCAAAATTTATACTTCCAAAATTTAGAGTCTTTTATTTACAAAACATTGATATTTTTATTTCCTATGTCTACGTTCTAATTGATAAATAATTGGTATTGATTTTTTAATTATTTATAATTTATTATATTAATTATATTAATATTACTTAGGATAATTCACACAAAAAATCTTAAACTATGGAGTGATAAATAAATTTCTATATTCGTTAACAAACTCGCCCTTAAACTATGTTCTATTAACATTTTTGATAAATTTTGGTTGTGCAGGATCCATATTTTAAAGAGCGGGATCCCACTCCATGAATTATTGTATTGGAGTAGGAGCCCGCTCTCCAAGAACGGGCCATTGGTCCTTTTTTTCCTTTCTGGAGCGAGATTCTGCTCTTCAAGACCAGACTCCTGCTTAAAAACCAATATATACATTATTTCTATAGCGGGAGCCCACTGTTGAAGAACAGGATCCCGCTCCAAAGATAATGTGTAGGAGCAGGAGCCCGCTTTCCAAAATCAGGCTCTCGCTTTTAGACGTTGTCTCTGGAGGGGTAGCCTGCTGTCAAAGAGTGGGTTCCCACTCAATGACTAGTATATAAATATCACATACTCAAATGATCTCTATTATGTTCTATTTATAATTAGGCTTGACATCTTTAGCATATTAGATGATTATAAAGCTTCTAATGGAAATTTGGATATGATGAAGAGCTTAGATTGATAATGGCCATTAATGGAGAAGAGTCACGTGTTTGAAGTCTGTTCTAGGGTGGATGGAACACATGAAGCTGCAGATCTTTTAGAGGAATTTTGGTTTTTTAAAAATCTTTTTAGTAGAAAATGAAGCATTTTGAGGTCTAATTCTAAGATTTTCCAACCAAATTTTAGCAGAGAAATGTCTGAGAAGAGTGCATGTAGTGAAAGTTCTTCATCAACGATGAATCCACCGTCTTCTCCACCTAGTTGTAGAAAAAGAAGTTTAGAAGAAGTACAATTGACGATAACACTACTTCAAGGAGAAGCTCAAGGGAGAAGCTCGAGCCAAATAAAGCAAATGTGATGGAAAGTAGGAAATAGGCAGCAAAAATTGCTAAGAACACGGTCGTTACCGAAGTATTTTGGAAGAGAAGATCAAAATCAATTTGTACAAAAAGAAACAAAATTCAAATCGAGAAAGTCGACTCGAAAGAATGATTTTCAGTTCATCCCAACAAAACACAAGGTATTATGACATTCTAGAACCACAAACTGAACACCTAGAACTGAAATGAGAGATTTTTCGTCCTTAATTCACGATTTCTGTCTCAAAACACTGAAAAATGCACAGATTTCTAGGTAGTGTACACTTATTCTTGTTCTGGAACGGGAGCTCAGTCTTGACGAGCAAAATCCCACTCCAGAAGAAAAAAGAAAAGACAAGAGCCCGATCTTAGAGAGTGGGCTCCTGCTCCAACATAATAATTCACAGAGCAGGATCCCGCTCATGAAGACTAGGCTATTGACGACAAAGGTTGTTTTGTTAACGGCGCATAGTTTAAGAACGAATTTGTTAACTAACCTAATTTAAAAGGCGAATTTTTCAATCAACTCATAGTTAAAAGTTTTTTTATTAATTACCTTGTTACTTAAATTATCACACCATATACAAGAATCAGACACTAGTAATAATATAAGATTAATATAATATTATTCTTATATATTTATTATTTTAAATTCAAGAAATTCTTTAATAGGTGGAAATGGTATTCCTTCCACAAATTCAACTCATTTGCAGCAGGGCAGAGATGGCAAGTTCATATGGGATTCGATCATATCCCCCTCTATGTCCACTCCTACCCTATTATTCTCTCCCAAAACCTGTTGTAGTTAGGTTTCCTAGTGTTAAGCAGGTTCGTTTGAGAGTTCATCGTAGCAGAATCTATTGCAATTACGATGACGCTACCAATCGAACGCCATCATCGCCTTCCACTGCAATTCAACTTTACTCTGACATCGAGAGGTAATCCGGTTCTCACCCTTTTGGGTTTTCAATTTTTGCCATCTTCTTACTGTTTACTGTTTCCAAATTTTAAATTTTATTGTCTGATTGATTATAGAGGTCATTCCAGGAACCTAATACTTATCAACGAAGCGTTAACAATTGTACTAATCAATCTATCCCAAAGTGAATTGGTCGGTTTAATCAGATAGACTAGAAGTTGTGCACCCTCTTGTTCTTTAACTTTCAATCTCTTTTAATAAATCAAAATATCCGCTATTATCCATACTTAACTTCTCTAATTCTATAACAAGATTGAAAGACATATCAATTTTGGCTCAGATTGGGATATCATCCCCCATCCTAGTATTAAAAATAGCTCAAGAATCACTGTATGTACACACAGCATAAAACCACAAGGAACAGTAGATGACAAATTATAATATTCATGAACAACATCAATAAGGTAGGCGTGAAATAAATACATGTAAGTCATCTTTTGATTTTTCCAATTGGATTTACAGGATCATCATGTTATAAATATGTGATTCTTGTGTCTGTGTAGATTAATAACAGAGACTGTAAAGCAATCACAAGAAGCACGGGGTAGTTTGAAAAACTGGACTGAAATTGAGGTAATGATTGATTTGAGTTTAGCTGAACATTAACTTCCTTTCTCTTTGTCTTTTTTCATGTGAGTCATCAGAGTCACCCTCCTATCTCCATGTATCTCTGAATTTTTCCAGTTTCCATTTTGAAATCGTTGAGAAAACGTATTTAATCTTTGACTAAACTATCTCCTCCATCTCAAGACTTCATGTGAGACCAAATATTCATGCCAAAAGGTTCTGGATGCTTGATTCTTGTGGTTGTTTCTTGTGTCATTATGCTATTTTTGTATTCCATTTTATTTCTCTTTCTCCTTTGACTATGATTACTCATTTTGTTAGAAGGATGGAAGTTCTTATTAATATGAGAGTGATCGTGTGTATTGTGAGTTCTGATATGACCAAAACAAGCTTCAAATTCAGAAAAAGAAACGTACTGCAACTTCATTTCTTAGTAGTTATTGTTAGTGTAAGAATGAGACAATGAGGCAGAGACAAGTAATCATCTTTCCTTTTGGTGTGCTTTTAGTGTGCATATGTTGTTGTGCGTGTTACGAAAATTTAAGGCACAGTAAGTTTCTTGGCAGCAATATTGTCTCAATTTATCTATATTTTTGTCCCTCAGGAGATGAACAATGGAAATATCTTATGGTGGAGTAGAATGATAACTACGTTTTGAGTCTATGGCTAGAAGGAAATCAACGAACCTTTCATGATCAGTGAACTGTTAATAGCCTTTTGTGGTCTAGGATATCTTTTTTTTTTCAAAAAACAAAAAAAAAAAAGAAGAAAAAACAGTCAGAAGGGCTTATTCTTATAAAACTGTTTAAAATATATCGTATTGATTTGGTCCTATTTTACTGGAAGGTGATAGCTTCAACTCGTCCATGTCTTCCTTCTGAGACAGGTCCCAATGTTCTGCTTTTTCTTTTTAAAAACAATTTTTTTTTGTTCTCTTGCAAAAAAAACTGCATCGAAATACATTGCAGTTTTGTTAACGAGGCCATTGGTGAGTCCAAATCAAACATAACATTGTAATGTACCAAGCTACCAAAATTAATTATTTCTTAGCATATACTAGAAGTAGAGGATGTAATTGTCCGAGTAAGACTTATTACGTGTTGGCTAATGTCAAGCTTCAAGATGCACATAAGAAACAGTGAGATTTGGTCTATAGCAACCCACCTGTAGCCTATTACTTCATAATTGTTAAATATATTTTATTTTCCATGTTCTGTCATTTTCTTTTTTTTTTCACTTCAAAGATATTTTTTGATGTGCGATTGTCAAATGATCTCTAATTTTATTTCAGGGAGCTTGGGTTCTCCAACCAAGAAGTATAAAACCCAAGTCTGTTGTACATTTTGTTGGTGGTATTTTTGTTGGGGCTGCTCCACAACTTACGTATCGATTGTTTCTAGAGCACCTGTCAGAAAAGTGAGTTGGTAATTTTCTGTGAATAATCCATTAGTTTACTAGTAGAAAATAGATTTGAAAACACTTCTGCTTAGAATAAGAGTGACAACCACTTACTCACTTCACAATTACACAAATTCAACTACACATCTCAAGGAAAACACAAGCACCACAGTTCCAGCAACATGCAGCTCGTAAATTACACCAAGAGTTCATACTCAGACACTACACTGTTTTCTTACAAAATACAAAACATATTATTGAAAAAACACTGACTATCCACCTTGGAAGCATTCACATATTTCTTCATCCGTTCTTGAGCTCTATGTAGATTGTGATGTAAAATTTTAAGCATCTAAGAATGATATCATTTTTATCACTCCTTGAAAATTAGTATTATATCAATATTCCTCCCAGGCTAGCCATTTACCCCATTGTCATGGCTGCTTTGAAACAAAATATCAAAGATAAGCTTCGAGACAACGACCTTAGCACCTCTGTTTGTCTATCGGTCTGCAGAGGTCTGCAGATGATATGCAGAACTCATTTTCAAACGAGTTTGTTGAAACTGAAAGAATTCTTGTCAAAATTTGCATGTAAAGATCTTGTCCCGATCGCTAACTATGCTTCGAGGACCTCATGTAAACGTATCACTTCTTTACGAAATTTTTCAACAATGTTTCGAGTTGTATATGGATATTTCAAAGCAAGGAAGTGAGCAAATTTTGTCAAATGGTCCACCACTACTAGGTTTTCTCCGTACCCATAAGACTTTGGAAGGCGTTCAATAAAAGTCTAGTGCAATATCCTCCCAAACTTGATCCGGAATAAGTAAAGGTTGTAAGAGCCCCGTTAGACTAGATGATTTCACCTTATTGTGTTGCTTAACACGACAAGTCACCACTACTTGTTGTACATCCTTCGATAGTACTTCCCAACGCAAATTAGCGCTTATTGGCTTAAAAAACTGCCGGACAACCCATCTGTGAGTTGTGAAATTCCTCCAATAATTTTTTCTTCAAACTAGAATTGGAAGGAATCAAAAGTTTACCTTTGAATGATAGAACATCATTTATGCAATTCATAACGTGGATCAACACATATCCCTTTCAATATTCTTCATTTTTTTAACTTGTTGTCTTTTTCAATTTCTTTTAACTAGAACACCAAAATCCATAATTTTCGAGTAGGAGGTGAACGAAAACAACTCTGAATCGTCCCAATCATCCACCCAAGGAAGTGCATCAGCCACTTTATTTTCCCAGTGTGGTTTGTACTCAATATTTAAGTCAAAGCCGGTTAACTTTACTGACCATTTTTGTTGCTCCGGTGTTGTGAGACGTTGTTCCAACAAGAATTTTAGCGATTGTTGGTCTGTGAAAATAGTAAATCGATGACCGAGTAAGTAGGACCTCCATTTTTTAACTGCCAACACTAACGACATCAGTTCCTTCTCATAAATTGATTTGCTTCTATATTTATTCCAATAAACCTTTGCTGAAAAAGGAAACAGTACGTCCATTTTGCATAAGTATTGAACCTAACCCCTCATCCCTTGAAACATCGACTTACAATTCGAAAGGTATGTAAAATCTGGTAATGCTTAGCTAACATAGGAGTTTTCACATTCGTAACTGTAATTGATCAAACATCGATTGAGCAGCTTCACTCTACTGAATATATTATATTATGCCAGAATGTTAAATTTTTTTGGAGTGAATCCTTGTGGAATTTTCATTAACTATATTTTTTTGGACGAAAAAATGCCTCAGCTTACTTGTATATGTGTTCCAAGACTTGTCTCCTGTCTTGTTTTTTTTTTTCTATTTTAACATTGTCATGTAGGCAATTTTTATTATATCGAGGTTGTTGCTGCATTGCATCTCTGTGATTTTTTCAATTCTTCTGAAGAAAAAGCCTGATCATGGGAATATATTGGCTTTGCTATATCGAGATTTAATATCTTAATTGGGGATTTGATATTCTATTAAGTGCCTGTAATGATAAAAAATTATTTATAACAACCATTTTCTTTGTAGGGGTATCTTGGTGATAGCAACACCCTACGCCAGTGGATTTGACTACTTTTTCATTGCAGATGAAGTGCAATTCAAATTTGACAGGTGTTATCGGTTTCTAAAAGATATAGTGAGTTTAGATTCATTGTGTGAAAAAATAAGTTTGAAGTGAACATTCTTTATTTCTGGGAAAAAAAGAAGCCTTAAAGCTGTTGACTTGTAGGTGGATGATCTTCCTACTTTTGGTATTGGCCATTCTTTGGGATCTGTCATCCATCTTTTGATTGGTAAATAATTTATGTTATTTTGTTTGGAAAACAGATTTAGTTTGCAGCCTTTCACTTAGTTGATGACTTAACTTTATCAGGATCAAGATATGCTGTACAAAGAAGTGGAAACGTATTGATGGCATTTAACAATACTGTAAGAGAATTTTGACATCTTCAATTCTTCAGATTGAATATAGTAGAATTTGGATAAAAGGAATAAAGATCGGTTGGAAGCCCCAAGTCACTTTGAAAACTCAGCCAAAAGAGTTTCCCATTAGGAGTCTTGTGCTCCAGAAATAGTTTTTGGCTCAAGGAAATTGTTTTTTTTTATGGATTTGCAGTACAGCTCATTCTTTTTTCTTTTTCTTTTTCTTTTTCTCCTTTGCTTTTTGCAATCTTTATATTCCCACTGTCTTTGGATCCTTGACTGTAAAATTGTAATCTGGCATATCTCAATCGGTCTGTTCTTTTCCTTCACTTTCCTGGCCTGATCAAACAGAGAAATTTTGCTCCTAATAATGTTCTACAAGCCTTCTTTGGCATTGCCCTGTACAAAAATGAATTTTGATGAGATTCTCAATTTTTTCAGGAGGCACGATCTGCTATCCCTTTATTTTCGCCTGTATTTGTCCCAGTGGCTCAAAGCCTCGGACCTATCTTATCACAAATTGCTTCTTCACCAACTATACGTCTTGGGGTGAGTATTCATCTTATTGCTCATTAACTAGTCTGGTGGTTGGTCTGGTTTTCCTCTAACTCTTTTGTTAATAAGAACACTGCTGGATATCTTTTTCTATGCTTATGTTGGTTACCAAATTGTTTTGATAGTAAAATTATATGCAAAAACAAAAAAACAAAGAGAATTCTCAATACCCAAGAAACTTTAGAAAAAAAAAGGCTGAAGTACTAAAACTCTACCAACCTGAAGAGGGTATTACTAAAAGAAAGTGTAAGATTTCTACATCTAATTTTCCACATAGTAAGTCACCCTATTGCGGCTCTTCCAAATACACCAAAAAACTGCAATGAGGGACCAACTTGCCTGCCTTCTTGTCCACACCTCTAACACTCCCCACAACTGTTAGAATTTGGTGTGACCCAAATTCTAGTGGGCCGGGTCGGGCCCGTATATCAATATTAGGGTTTTATGTTTTCTCTATATATTGATGTTTGAGTCGCAAAACTCATTGTACCGAATGATATTAGTGATTCTCTCCTCTGCCCGTGGTTTTTTCCCTTTCTAGGGTTTCCACGTAAAATTCGGTGTCCATTATTTTCTCGTTTTTCTTTTTCGGTTTCTTGATCGTTCGTTACAGGTTGATTAGGGCGTCTAATCCTAACAACTTGTATCAGAGCTTCCGGTTGAAATATTTTTCGAAAATCAGGGTTTGATTCTTCGAAGGGTATCGATCGATTTCAAGTTTGCAATTTCGGTGAGAGTAATTTGCAATTCTTGTTGGAAAAAGAAAATAGAAAAGAAATTTAATTTCTTTTCGGTGGTTTTTTTTTGTTTGATGTGAAGAACAGAAAGGAGAAAGAAGGAAATAAAAAAAAAAAAAAGGAAAAAGTTTTTTGTCTTTTTGTTGTGTCCACGAAAAACAAAACAGAGAGAAGCTCTCTGGTTCATCTTCTTCGCTCGAAGCAGAAATCGAAGAACAGAGGAGAGGGCTCGGCCGCGAGAGAGAATCGCCGCCGCGAACCCTGTAGACCACGCCGACCACGGACGCCGTTCTGCCATCACCGTGCGCACCAGATCGCGCCGTCGCCCACCTGTTCTTCCACTGCCATTGCCGCTGAGGGAGATCAGCCCACTGTCGCCACTGCCGTCCGTAAAGCTGAAACAGAGAGGGAGCCACCGCCTGTTCTCTGTCTCCAAGCCAGCCGCACACCAGTTCGCCGCCGATCAAAGCCCTTGACAGTGAGAGAGGGAGTGTCTGTCATGCGCATCTGAGGAGAAAAGAGCACCGGTGAAGAAGAAGTTCGAGCCTGAGAGAGGAGAAGGGATTCGCGAATCTCCTCTGTAGCCAAACTCCGATTGCGTGGCCTCCGATTGGTTCTGGTCCTTTTACAACAGGGACGGATTTTTTTGTTTGAAAAAATTGAGTATTTGGAATTTCTGATTTGGTGAGATCGGTAATTGGGTGAACTGTGAAGGCGAAGGAAAGAGTTTCAAAATTGGAAATTTTGTTGAATTTCAATATTTGGAAATATCCTTTTCGAACAGGGACGGATTTTTTTGTTTGAAAAAATTGAGTATTTGGAATTTCTGATTTGGTGAGATCGGTAATTGGGTGAACCGTGAAGGCGAAGGAAAGAGTTTCAAAATTGGAAATTTTGTTGAATTTCAATATTTGGAAATATCCCAACACAGATTTTAGGGGAAATATTTGGACAAGGTTATCGATTCAGATATTTTTGGGCTCAAATAATTTATTTGGCGGATTTTCTGGTATTGTGGAGATTGATTATTGGGTTGAATAATTAATCGGAAAATTATCTGTTTGTTGGGCGATTTTTGTTGGTTCAGAATATTTTGGAGGATTTATTCTGAATATTTGAGATATATTATTGGGGTTAAATAATTGATCTGGAAATATCTGTTTTGAGCATTGATCATTGATAACAATGGCAGGTGAGGATAGCACAGGACACAGTATTGGAAAATTCGATGGGACAGATTTTGCATTCTAGAAAATGCAAATCGAGAATTACTTGTACGGAAAAAAACTTCATTTTTCTTTGAGTGCGAAACCAGAGAAGATGGAAGACAGTTAATGGAATCTCCTTGATAGACAAGTTTTGGGAGTCGTCCGATTGACGCTAGCTAAAAGCGTTGTTCACAACGTGGCGAAGGAGAAGACCACCGTGAGTCTGATGAAGGCTTTATCTGATATGTACGAGAAACCGTTTGCGAATAATAAGGTATTTCTTATGAAGAAGCTTTTTAATCTAAAGATGATTGATGGTGCTTTTGTCGCAGCGCATCTGAATGAGTTCAATACTACTGTAAATCAATTGCTATCTATGGAAATTGATTTTGAGGATGAGGTTCGTTCCTTAATTTTGTTGACGTCTCTACCGAATAGCTGGGAGCCTATGAGGGCAGCAGTTAGTAACTCAGTTGGAAGTGCTAAACTGGTATTCACCGATATGAGAGATTGTATTCTTGCCGAGGAGGTTCCTAAGATCGATTCGAGTGAAACATCGACAGACTCAGCCCTAAATGTTAAAAATAGAGACAGAAGTCAAAGTAAAGGTCCGGGCAATAGAAATCGAAGTCAGAGGAAGTCCGTAAAACACGCCAACTTTGAGTGTTATTATTGTGACAAGAAAGGACACATAAAAAGATTTTGTCATAAGTTTCTTCGGGAGAATCTGAATGTCAAAGGAAAGGAAAAGATGTTCGAAGAAAGTGACACAGGCGAGGAGGCAGCCGCAGCCGCAGCCACCGAGGAATTCTTTAGTGTGTACGACGAGGATATTGTAAATTCTGATTGCCAAGATACGAGTTGGGTGATCGATAGTGGCGCTTCAATACATGCCACTCGCGGAGAGATTTTTTTATGTCATACACTTCAGGTGACTTTGGAAGTGTGAAGATGGGAAATGGTGGCGTTGCAAAAGCCATTGGTATGGGAAATGTGCGTTTGGAGACCAACATCGGCAACACCTTGGTTTTGAGAGGTGTGAAGCACATCTCGAATATCTGCAAGAATTTGGTCTCGACTGGCAAGCTCGACGATGAAGGGGTTGACAACTCCTTTCGTGATGGAAAATGGAAGCTTACCAGAGGTTCATTGATTGTGGCGAGAGGAGAAAAATGCTCCTCATTATATGTAATGCACGCGAAGATCGCGGATTCCACAGTCAATGTGTCGGGTAATAAGGCTGTAAAGTTTGTGAATTCACTTTCTAAGAGAAAGGTTAAGAAGACTCGGAAGAAGTCAGGTTCTCAGGTGAAGTTCAAGTTGGGATATGAGGGTATATCAGAGCCGGTGAGTCAGCCTATTACAGATATTTAGTCATCAGTTTTAATTTCATGTCAGAATAGTATCGTCAAAGGCAGAACCATGTGGAAGGTTAAAACTCCGGGACGATATGAAGAAACTGTGAGTTATGCATTGGATGTGTTCGAGGGTAACGATTCCTGTGTGGAGTCTTCAACATCTTCAGAGGGAGTTCGTTGCGACAACTCTGATAGTTCAGTGATACCATGGAAGAAGAGATGCGGTTTCTTTTCAAGTAAGTCTCTCAAGTTTAAACGGGGCTTAAACTTGAACGGTATCGGATGCTGAGTTGGCCCATCTGAGGCCTTTGTGGTACATGAGCTTATTTTTAATGGAGTTTTGTAGATTTGTTTCCTTGCACCAGAATTTCGTTGAAGGTGAAGATTGTCAGAGTTCAGTGTTCTAGATTCGCTTTGGGTTGGGCCAAGTAGTCCGTTTGATCTCTCATGTAGAATTCGTGTCAAGATGGAGTTTGTTAGAATTTGATGTGACCCGAATTCTAGTAGGTCAGGTCGGGCCCGTATATAAATATTAGGGTTTTATGTTTTCTTTATATATTGATATTTGAGTCGCAAAACTCATTGTACCGAATTGATATTAGTAATTCTCTCCTCTGCCTGTGGTTTTTTCCCTTTCTAGGGTTTCCACGTAAAATTCGGTGTCCATTATTTTCTCGTTTTTCTTTTTCGGTTTCTTGATCGTTCGTTATAGGTGGATTAGGGTGTCTTATCCTAACAACAACAACATTAGGGCTCTTGTAAGACTTAGCAACAAAGATCAAGTCACTGCCACACCCAGGTCCATAATGCATGCGCCAATGACACAATGAAGAAGAAGGTTATTCACATGACAAGCTGATTGCTTACATTCATTTCATGTCTTTTATCAAGGCTTCATGAGCTATTTCTCTGATATTTGTAATTGTATTTTCCACGCATTACGATTATAACTTTGTCATTATTGAGTTTCTAGATATACCCTTTTCTAGTTAGTCAAAGATACGGTTTCTTGTAGATGGGCTTTATCCATGGTTGACAATAAGGTTTCCCCTCATCCTAGAACTATTGATTCTTGAAAGATGTCATTTATTATGAATTTGCCTGCAGGCAGAAATGACTATGAAGCAATTAGAAAACCTCAGCCCTCCTGTTATGAAGCAAGTGCTTCCCTTGGTCGAGCAACTCCCTCCCTTGTACATGGAATTGGTCAATGGAAAAGAAGATTTCACTCCAAAGCCTGAAGAAACTAGACGACTGGTAGGTATATAATATATGACTTACAACAGAACTGCCTATATCTAGAATCCGTTATCTATTTTTCTCTCTCCCTTCTTGTCAAATAACTATTCTATAAAGAATTACATGGTTTCTAGAGATAGTAATTCAGTATTTACCCGCATGCTCACATCATGCAGCACTAATGATTGCAAAATTAAATGTCACTCTAGAATACTACCCACGGCATGCTCTATCAGCATCATTAAGTAGATGTGTGGTATATGATGTTCAATAACGTATGCGCACTGCTTTTCATCATCTGACTTTTGATTTTAGTGTAGTTTTTCATCTTGGTATGCTTTAGGGTGAAGCAAAATTCTCCATTGAAATCTACCTTATCTTTGGGTTTGTGTATTTTGCCAATTTATCTTTCTGATGCCTTTATTTTCATCAGATAAAATCTTACTATGGAATTTCAAAAAATCTTCTTGTAAAGTTCAAGGATGATGTAATAGATGAAACTCCTAAGTTAGCACAGGTTCTTAGCTCAGAGTCAGCAATAAGTTCAATGTTGGACATGTCGGTTCGATGGTTGCCTGGAGATCATGCACTACCTTTACAACAGGTGAATGCTAAATAAATATGCTCAACGAAACTCACTCTAGAAGACTATATACATGTATGGAATTTTCGCTTTATACTTGCATAACATATGCAGTTGAAGAAATTAATTTAGGCGACTCTTTACATGTAAGGAACGCTGATTATAATGCAATTTTCACTTGAGTTTACTTATTTTTGTAGGCCCTCCCAGACATTCCACCGGCAATGGTAGATGCAGTCAATCGCGGAAGCGAGCTGTTTGCCAATCTGACGGCTGGGACCCCATGGGAAACACTTGCTAAAGAAGTAGACAACTCATTTGGTACAGACTCCAAAGTATTTCGCGCTGAAACGTCAAAGGATTTAGACATGCTTGTGGAAGTAATAACAACTTGGATGGATTCAAACACGGGTCAAAAATATTTGAAGGCATAACTCGGGGGTTGGTCTTGAAACATCATATAGAAATCAGAAGGGTCATATAGCAGACACCTGATCCAACAAAACTACTTCTGTTGTTGGTTGTTGTTACAGAGTTGAGCAGCAAAGGTTGGAGATAGCCATGTCTTGGTGGTACGATGTAAATGCTTGTTAATATTGTATTGCCAACTGCTGATTAAAGTTAATGATAAAATCACAAAGAGATTGTATAGGGATATTAAAATTTATGTGATTGGCATGTTGTCTATCCTCCGTAGCCATACCCTCTCTATCAATGTTTAATAACTGCAAATGTAAATCTGAATTTTTTTTGTAAAATAGAATTACTTTCTTAAGAGACTCGAGTAATAACATTTGTCTGAACATTACCCATATGAATGAACGTCTTCTACTTTGTCAAGCGTAGACTTTATCTAACATTGTGGTACGGCCTTGCAAAGTTCATGTTTTTTTAGATATCAAGAGTAAAAATAGTATGGTAACATTGGATTTGATCTTCGATTACGGTGCTTGCCAAGGTCACTTAATTCACAAATCTAGCTCATCCATATTGACATCCAACGTTCAAACCAGGAGGATACTTCTCATGATAAAGAAATATCGCCTATTGGCGAGTTAAAAATTTGAAATATTATGATGTGAATCTGATGCAACAGACCGAGGAACAAGTGTAAACGCGGCACTCAAGGCATAGATGAGAACTTTGATTTGACGTCACAAGGAAAAATCTTGATAAGTTCTAAGTAATTGTAAATGTCACCAGAAAAACTTTGATTAGTTCAAATAGTTTCATAACACTTCCAAGTAAATCTTGATAACTTCTAAAAATTTGTAGAACATTCAGCGTTCTCACACAAATTGAAGTCAGTTAATAATAAACGACTTATTTTCATTGCTAGTGTGAGATGTCTTTCATTACATTTACTTTGATGGTTTGACTTAATAACCTTAAAACAAATACAAAGTTTAGACCTTATTAAAAGACATTGTCTAATCCAAGTCAAATAAATCCAAAACAAAGTCAATGGCTTAGGCGGCGTGATGTTATTGAACTTTATGTGCACTCCTAATGTAGTGAAATTGTAAAGATTGTGAAGAAATTGTGAATGGGGGGTGGATTATTGTAAGGATTTTAAAAATTGTGAAGAAATTGTAAAGATTGTAAAAAGTGTGAAGATTGTTAAAATTGTAAAAATTGTGAAGCTTGTTAATTGAAAGTTGAAAAATTGGACAAAATTTTCTTTGTTTTTTTTACTTCTTCATAACTATTTTTAACGGTTCCTACGTATCCAAAATACAATATATTTACCAACAGCAGATCAAAAAAATAAATTACAACCATCATCATGCATAAAATAGTCTCATAAAAAGTAAATGACAACCATTACAAAAAAGTAACTACATTACAATAACAATAAAACGTAAAGTACAAAACATAAAGTAAAAGTTCCTCATCTTCATCTTAGTTCTTAACCTTTGGTGGGTCCATCGTTCTCTTGCATTGACTGCTAAACTCTAGCATCCAAGTCTCTACATGACATACCCAACTCCTCAATTGTAGCTTCCACGTCTCTCTGGGCAACAGTCGGCTGATCTACTCTACCGATGAGGATATCCAGTTTCTGCTCAACTCTGTCTCACACAACAAATGTGTGTTGCAATGATGGCTGCATGATAGTATCCTCCACAGGAACATTCTAAGAGATTAATGAGGGTGGATGAGTTACCGAGGTGGAGGCTTCACGATCGGCATTGAACATGTAACGTCCCTAATACTGTACCCGTATTTTCCGTACTATATTTTTTTTTATCTCTATACTTTAAATAAACTCTAGGCGGAATCTAAACCGAAATCGAAACCAGAATCGAAATCGGAATTAGAATCTATGTTTTAAAACATTTAAAACAATTTAAATAAATTAATTAAAAACTATAAAAACAATTAAAGAAAACAAATAATTAAAGGGAGGGCAAATCTGTCCAGCCGTGACAAAAGGGGCAGCGAACAGTCATTGCAGCATGCAACGACTGATCGCTGCATTCGCTGCAGCGAGCAGCGATCAGTCGCTGCAATTTGCAGCGACTAATCGATGCATTTGCTGCAGCAAGCAGCGATTGATCGCTGCATTGCTGCAGCGATCAATCGCTGCACACTGCAGTGCAGCGATCGCCTCCTGCGATCATTCGCCTCATCTTCTGGAAACCTGTTTACTTGAATAACATGCTCTCTGGAATTCCAGAGAGCAAACACTTAATCAACTCTCTGGAATCCGATTCCAGTGAGCAAACCTCACCTACTTAACACCAATTATCAACGATCAACTTTTAACTTAAACTCAACCAAAAATGTATTCTAGACTCAATCAACTTGCAGCGGACTTTACGAAATCCAACTGCGTGGATAGCTCTAAAAACTGAGCATATCCGTACCAAACCTAAAACCATTCAAAACATTTCCATAACATTTAATTAACAGTTTAAAACAAAACATTTGAAACATTAAACATAAAACCTATCAACTACCAGTACCAAACATCCTATAATTTCTATACAAACATCAGCCCAAAATGTCCTAAACCCTCAAAATCTATACATACTATCCCCACGGGTCAGGTAAGCGTCGACTGCGCCAGCATACCACCGCATCCATTCCCCGTCAACTGCATCATGCCTCAGGAGGAGGGACATCGTCCTCACCTGCCTCAATGTCTAGGTCACCTACACCATACAACACACTATGAGATAAAAATCTCAGTAAGACTCGTAAATGCAAATGCTATGCAATGTTATGCAATGCTATGCTATGCTATGCACTGTAGGTGTCACCGAGATCCTATCCCTCTAACCGGAGAGAGCTCATCCAGCGGGCAGACTACTCTTTCCAGCTAGAGGTGGGGGGTACACGCTTACAACACGTACAGCCGTGCCTGAGCCCCACCTCGCGTGACCTATAAACTGTATGCCTTTCGGCCTGTATGCATTTCGGCCCATTTTAACTATATGTCTTACTGCCCATTTTAACTATATGCCTTACGGCCCATTTTAACTGTATGTCTTACGGCCCATTTTATTCTTTGCATTACCTTTAAAACATTGTGCATATGCTTTTCTTTAAAACGCGTGATGCATGAACAGTTCTATATCATAAAGTAAACAAGCAATAACGTGTACCATCAAGACTAGAAATGCATAACCTATAACCTATGAAACCACTAAATCTGTCTACCCAACCAAAACAAATAAACATACGCATCTCCAAAACTCCTCGAGACGACATTCGACGTACGGTGTAGGCCAATCGGCCAGAGAAGATCACGAGAATTTACCTCGTGTCCAAAGCAGCTCAAGCTCCGTCCACGAGCGTTGTTTGTCTGAAGCAAAATACAATATTGACGTTAAAACGAGTTTAAGCTATCGATCGTCCAAATTTACAAAGTCTTAACTAAGGAGACTTTCAAAAGTTCTAATCCAATTCATTGAGCTATTTATTCGAGCAACTTACGCTCGGCACCTAAATTCTCAATTTACGAGTTTTCCTCAAAATCTCGAAAATTTCACAATATCAACATTTCTTTTAAATCGTCCATACTTCCTCCAATAACGTTTAATACGTTCATTTCATTCATAAGCATCGACGACCTTTCGATTTCAAACCCTAAATCTCGATTTTTCGATAACCCTAACGAAAACCTAATTATTTAAAACTCCGTAAACATCGAAATAAAAGTTCTAAGATCGTAAGTTCATACCTAGAACGTCGATTGAAGGAGAAAGCGTGAAGAAAACGGAACGAATGGAGGTCGAATCGGAGCTCGGCGTCGAATCGCCGTGAGAGAGCAGAGAAGGCCGAGAGAGAAAAAATAGAAAACTGAGAGGGAGAGTTTCTGTTTTTCGTTAAGTGCTGGGGAAGAGAAAATGGTTTTGGTTTTAAATTAAAAATTGGTTTGGCAAATGACTAAAATGCCCTTAACTTTTATTTCTTTTTGTTTCGTCTTTCGTTTCTTTAATCGGTCAAAGATTCGAATTCTCGAAACTTCCTTATTTTGCCGATAACTCCTATTCATTACCAGGGCTTTATTAAAACTGTCCGTTCGCAAATCGGACCTCGTTTACTATTTTTACTAAAACGTCCTTTACATTACGATAGAGGTAATTACTCGGAATTAAACGTCTAAACTCTGAAAATTCTCGTAAATTCCTTAAAATTCATATTAATAATTAGGATCATAATGACGCTTTCTTTTTGCAAAACGGACCTGATTTGTCATATTTACAAAAATGCCATTATACATTAAAATAATAATATCTAGAAAAGCTGGGTATTACAGAACAACTATTTATCTCCCACTTCAACTATGCTCATCCGAAATAAATGAGTCTTTTCAAAGACATCTGTTGATATTGCATAGAATTTCCAGTGGAAATTCTAGTCCGTTATAGGTGAGACATTAATTGGTACACTTGAACGATTACAATTACTCTATTTTGATAAGATGCTAAAAGAATTCATGTTAACCGCTTAATTTTATTAATTTTAGAGTAAAATGCAAACAACTATTTAAACTTAAGAATAAAGAACAAATAACCTTAAACTATTTTTGTAGACAAATAACACATGATGAACTTAAAAGTCATTAAGAATTAAAGGAATATTTATTCTTCTTATCAATTTGGATTTTTTTAGTATTTTTATTATAAACTCTCTCACGTGCTATTATGATACTGTTATGATGCTATGATCCTTTTATATTAGATTTGGTGGTTAAACTAGGGGTGTACGTGGTCCGGTCCGGTTCGGTTTTGGGGAAAATTACGACCGGACCAATAATATTCGGTTTTTGATTTTTAGGACCGGTACCATCAAAATTTTTGTAAAGACCAGACCAGAACCGGACCAAAATTTCGGTTCTGGTTCTGGTCCGGTTTCGGTTTTCCCATTAATCTAACAAAAAAAAGTTAACACAAAATTAACATTAACAAAAAGAACAACAAAACATGATTTTCAGTAAATCATCCCAAAACAACAACAAAATAAGCAAAGAAGCTGAAACATTCGGGCCAAAACAGAACCTAACAACAGCAAAAACAAGTAACAAAAATAGCAAAAACAACAAAATCATCACAAAACAGCAACAAAAACAACATAAACGCTGAAACATTCAAGCCAAAACAGAACCAACAACAGCAAAAACAACTAAATCATCACAAAACAGCAACAAAAAGAGCAAAATGAAATTGCAATATACTGGAAAACTAACACAAACAAATGCTCTCGGTCACGTCCGAAGAGTCTCCCAAGAACAGAAGCACAGCGAACGTAAAATAGAGGTGGGTGCGACGTGCGAGGAAATGAATAGCTGTTGTTGGTACTTACTTAGAGTCCAGAGAGCTCCGATTCAGATAGAAGCGTCGGCGACGGCTGAGAGAGAAGATTGACGTTGAGGTAAAGATTGAAGGCTTCGGGCCTTCGGCTTCAGCTTCGGCTTCGGCGGCGGGGACGGAGACGGGGACGGCGACGGTGAGCGTGAGACAACCCTCCTCTCTGGCTCTCCCCTCTGCTCTGATTTTTCGACTTCGATTCAGAGCGCTCTCGATTTCGACAGAAATGAAAAATTAGGGCGCAATTTCTTCAGGTTTTTCATTTTGTTCCTCTGTTATGTGGTCCGGTTCGGGTTTTCGGGTTTTTGTCAATAAACCCGAAAACCGAACCGAATATTTCGGTTCTGCTTAAGCAGAACCGAAATTCATTTTTTTACAAACAAAAACCGACCAGAACCGGACCAAATAGGTCGGTTCTGGTCCGGTTCGTCGGTCCGGGTGGGTTTTGTACACCCCTAGGTTAAACATGTAAATAATAGAAAATAATAAATAAAAAAAATATTTTTGAGAAGATGATTTATTTATAAATGAGCGATTCTATTTTTAGACTCTAATTTTAAACTTCGACGTAATATTTACGTATTATTCACCCGTGACGTAAACGTTAAGAGACTAAAATATAAATTAATGTTCATATATTAGCCATGAATTTACTAGGAACCCTAAATTTAATAGATTAATCTAATTGAGCGAAAATAACAAATCAGTATAAAAAGAGTTAATGAGGGCGCCAAACCAATATGCGAAGAGGAACGGAGTCGACGGCGGTGACGGATAGTAAGATGCTGCAGATTGTGGAAATTGAAGGGAGAGGGAGAGCTCTAATGGCGGCTCAACCGCTCAAGGCGGGGCAGATCGTTCTCAGAGAGTCTCCCGTTCTTACCTACTCTGCTTTTCCTTTCTCCTCAGCCAAAAACATGGCCTATTGCTCCAATTGCTTCCGGACCCTATCTCCCCATAACCTTTCGTCTTCGGACTCCATGGTTACATGCCCCTCCTGCTCCCAAAATCACGTATTTTGTAGCCCTTCCTGTCTCTCCTCTGCACTCTCTTCCTCCCACTCTACTTGGGCCTGCCGAGCTTTGAGTTGCTTGCGCGATTGCCCCTCCCTAATGCTTGATCAACCATTGGAACGACAGGTGGAAGCTCGGTTCTTGGTGGCCGCCTACAATCTAACCCTAGTTTCTCCTTCTCACTTTCAACTTCTGCTCTCTCTTCAAGGTCATTCTGTCCCTTATCCCCCTGAAATTTATTCCGCGGCGCAGTTTCTCCATTCTCTAATCGCGTCCCTCTTCCCTCCTCCGATTCTGCTCGAAGGATTCTCTACGGAACTGACGGCGGCATTGTTGTCCAAGGATAAGCTCAATGCCTTCGGACTAATGGAGCCTTTCTCGGCCAAAGATGGCGGCGAGAGATCCGTTAGGGCTTACGCTATATATCATACAGCGTCTTTCTTTAACCATGATTGTCTTCCTAATGCCTGTAGATTTGACTATGTTGATTCGGCTCCCAATGCACAGCACCGGAACACTGATATTGTTGTTCGGATGATTCATGATGTTCCCCAGGGTAGAGAGATCTGCTTAAGCTATTTCCCAGTTAATCTCAGTTACTCCACGAGGCAGAAGAGATTAATTGATGACTATGGCTTCACCTGTTTATGCGATCGATGTAAGGTTGAATCAAACTGGCCGGACGACGGTGAGGATGATAGATCAATCGATGAATCAGAGGAGGCTATGGAAGATAACGAGGACGAAGACTACGAAGCTACGGCACAGAATGCAAACAATGGAGACGACTTTCCCCACGAGTATTTTTTCATGAGATACGTGTGCAATCGAGAAAACTGTGGTGGCACTTTGGCTCCCTTGCCCCCTAAGGATGAAGCTTCTTCTACCAATTTGTTGGAATGCAACGTCTGTGGTGAACTCAAATCTGATTGTTTTTATTCTAATAGTGGCGAAGATTCCATGGACGACTAACTACAGCTTAGAGACTTGGTTGGCCTGCTCTATCTCAATTCAGCTCATCTTTCAGGCAACGACGTTCATTGTTCTTGCTACTACCCTGTTTATGAATCTGCTGTTTTTCTAGAGTTATTTATCATTTTATAGATAAAGAACAGCCAGCATTGTAGAAGTTCACACTTCTTAGAGACAGACACCCACTTCCATAGCCAAAATTGATCAACTTCTTAGTTCGGTCAATTTGAATCCTTGTCTTGTAAACCGACCTTAGTCTTTATCATTTCCATTGAGTTTGTTTTTATTTAGAAGCCTATTTTGACTTTTCTTGACTACCCCCGTGGCCTTGGTATTTCCATGATCCGATCAAGTGCTACTCAGTCACAGAGGCTTGGATATGAAGTATTTACTCATTTCCATTGTTGAATATTTATGTTACTCAAAGCATTGTGTTAATAACTGTGTAGTGAATTTGTGTGTTGGCGAAGCTCCCCATTTTTGTTCAAATGGTTTCGATGCTAGGCCTGCATGTTGATCCATTGCTCATTTTTGTATCTGATGAACACACTTGAGTACACTTGAGTTATTGACAAGTCTCCAATCCAATCTGCATAGGCTTGGGTAGAAACAGAAGTAGGATCATGGGAGAGTGAGATTAATATGCGAATGCATTGGTTGTGTACGAATTGCTAATTGAGAGAATACAAGGTTTTCTATTCACAGGAAAATACATATACTCGTTAGTGTAACGAATGAGATTTTTGGAATAAGTTGCAAACTCTTCTTAATTGTACTTGTCAATTTTATCAAGTAATTAAATCCTACGCATAGTCCAATCGCATTAATGTCCGTTAAACCTTTGAGTGTTAAATCTTTTTAGGCCTGATTTAATAATTCTTGTATGTACGTAAATGTAATGATCAAGTCATAAACTATTTTTTATTAATAATTAGATATTTAAGTGTCGTTAAATAGGTAAATGTGATTGACTGTTTATGAAATTTTAGGATATTAAATTAGACATTCTAATAAAGATAATGACGTTTAAGTCATATAATTTGGATCTATGTAGCTAAAGGGGAATTAAGTATGATTTTGTGATAATTATATGCACAGGCAAATTGAGTAAGAATTTGATGATTATTAGTATGGAGAAAAAGACATTATCAATGCCTTCATGTAATAAAGTGCGGAAACTAGTAGGGCGACGACATGACTGATTTAAAATGTGAGTTTTATTAGTTTAACTTTTCGTAATTTCTTATTTTCCGCGTACAGAATACAACAAGAAAGACAATGCTAAGACATCTCCGTAGATAAGAGGCAATACACTCATGGTAGGTTAGAAACTCGAAACTCTTGGGCCTTCTTGTGTGAGTTGTACATGTAGTGTTTGCAGGAGTCATATTTAGTGGTGAAAGTTGTATTAGTTGTGTTTATCTAATGATGTAAATAATATGCTTACTTCTAATGCATAATTTTAAATATCAATTACGTAGGTTGTAGCTATTGCACACAAAAATAAAAGAACAATTTATTTGTACCTAATTATGCTACATGTCATTAGGATTCCATTGAGTTAGATCCAAAATTATGATACCGAGATGGTGTAATAAATAGTATCATAATTTAGTCAACACATCTAAGTACATGTGTTATCAGTGGAGAATCCTATGATTCTCTTAGATTTTGAGGTTATCGAGAATGATCCCATGCCATCATAGTATTGGAGCTCTAAATAAGAGTTATGTGTTAGTGTTTAGGGTAATATAGAAATGCCTCTTAATTTTCCTTTATATGGTGATATGAACTAAAGAAGGCTAAAAATCAAAGTTTCAATCAAAGATTTTCCAAACATGGATAAAGATTCGTTGAATGAAGATGATGCAATTGAAAGTGTACAAAAAGAGTTTTTGATTAAAAAACCACAAGTAGAATTCAAAAAGATGTTCGGAGGGAGATGCATGAAGATTTATAAATATTGGAGAGAGAGATATAAAGATTCACCCGAGTTTGAAAGAGATAAAGATTCACGCGGATTGGAGAGAGATAAAGATTTATGTGAACAAGAGAGATAGAAACACAACAACAAAACATGCACAGGCAAAATCCATGCAGAGTTTCTTTTTCTCTATCAAATTTGGCAAACACTTATTTTCTAATTCTTGAAAAAAGGTGGACCACAAATTTAGGAAGAGTGCCACAAAATTCATCAATCCAATTGGTCCAAGTTGTCATTTATTATGTAGTCAAAGTTTCTTTTTATTAATTTGTTAAGTTTCTTAATCTTTAGATATTTCCTAATCTTTAGATGTTTCCTAATTACTTTCTAATTAAATTAGGATATTTTGTAGCTTATTTAAAGACATAAACCTTGCAATATTATAAAAGCAATATACACAATTTTGAATTACTCTTTGTGAGAATTTTCTATTTGGTTCTTTGTGAAGAACTAGATCTTCTTCAAGTCAAAACTTGAAAGATCAACTTGATAGCTTTGGTTTTAACCACAAGTTCGGTTACGGGTCATGCTTCTTGTTTGATAACTTTGGTTCCGTCGGCAATATTTGATTGGGGTCAAGTTCCTTATATTTGATTTCAAAGGCGTTCCTGAGTTTCTATTCCGTGTTGTTGAAGGGTCTCGAGTTTGATATACTCGTGGTTCTCATCATATGGTTTAACTCGTTGATTGATACAAAACTTTAATAATGTGATGTTGATGGTGAAAGATGAATCATCTTGTGGTGTTAGAATCGAGAGGGAAAAAATGGTGAAAATGACAATGGTCGTGAAAGAAATGACTAAGTCCATGGACAAAAGTTCAACACAAAGGTCTATTGTAGAGCCTACAAAATTGTAATTAGGGTGAATTTGTGTTGAAAAAAAGACCAATATCAACTCTTAACACTGATAATGTATGACGGAATAAAATATTTTTTTCTATCTTTGTGTAATTAGGGGGGGTAAAGAAAACCAACCAATAGCAATAAACAAAGACAGATTACTAAAAGATAACGAGATTTGCAACATCAATTTTTAGCATGAAAAACCCTCAAAATAGAGAGTAGAAAACCATGGGACCCGTAGACCACTTGTTCCACTATATCACAAATAATGGGTACAACTAAAGCTCTCTCTAGATCATCAAACTAGACGCATACATCAAAACCAAATAACAATCTTGGAAGATAACAAAAAGTAAGATAGGATAAATTTAGGGGTACAAAATAGCAGTTCCATTTTTACCCCCACCTGATTGCTTTAGAAAGCACAAAATATGATCTCCACCGTTCAGAATGTACCTCTACATGTTATAAACCTACTATCAAAGCTTCAAGACGCTCCAAGTGTAGAAACTCGAGAAAACAAAATTTGTATCTAGCTGCTCCTGCAAAATTTGAAAATCCTTTTGCTTCTCTTTTCTCTATTTTTATTTTTGTTATCACTCTAGGGTTTCGTTAGGCACAATAACCTTTTATAGTCGCAGCACAAAATATGAGACGAGCCCAACAAATCTCCCCCTCGGCTCATATATCGGGCTCTAGCACACCCGCTTTCTCCCTACAAGTCTCAAGCTTCCCTTTAGGCAAAGTTTTTGTCATCATGTCTAATCCATTCTCACTGGTATGGATCTTTTCAAGCTATACCATCTTTGATTCCAACAGTTCACGAATTTAATGATATCTCAGATCAATATGCTTTGTATGTGAGTGAAAAGTGAAGCTCTTGCTAAGATAAATTGCACTATGGCTGTCGCAATATAAAACAAATTTATTTTGTTCATGACCCAATTTTTGTAAGAATTTTTTCATCAAAAGTACTTTTTTACAATCTTCTGTAATTGCAATATACTCAGCCTCTGTAGTGAACAAAGCAACACAATTCTACAATTTAGATTGCCATGAAATAACTCTCCCTACAAAAGTAACCATTTACCTTAATGTAGAATTTCTTGAATTCGTGTCACTAGCCATATTTGCATTTGTGAAACCGTCCAACACAAGCTTACCATTTTCAAAGCACAAACATACATTGGAAGTACCTCTGAGAATCTATTTTACTGCAGCCCAATGCCCTTTTCCAGAATTAGAAAGAAAACAACTAACAACACTAACTGCATGAGCAATATCTGTCATTGTACACAATACGACATACATTAAGCTACCTACTACAGATCTATAAGGCACTTTCTTTATCTCCTATTTCTCATTTGCACTCTTGGGACATTGGTTGACACTCAGCTTAAAATGACCTGCAAGTGGAGACACAACAGGCTTCGCACTGTTCATGTTAAATCTCTCAAAAACTTTCTCTATGTACTTCTCCTAAGATAACCACAGTTTGTTCTCTTCTTGTCACCAATAATCTTCATGCCAAGAATTTGGTTAGCTGGACCTAAATCCTTCATGGCAAAGGATTTACTAAGCACTTTCTTCAGCTTCTCTATCTTAGCAGCATCATTTTCAACAATCAACACGTCATCACGTATAGTAAGAGAATCACAAAATCACCGTCAGATAATTTCTTCATAAAAACACAATGGTCGGAAGTAGTCTTACTGTACTCATTCACTTCAACAAAAGTGTTGAACTTTTTGTACCACTGTCTTGGCGCTTATTTAAACTCGTGTAAACTCTTTCTCAACCTGCAGACAAAATCTTCTTTGCCTTTAGCTTTAAAGTCTTCAGGCTACTCCATATAGATCTATTCCTCTAAATCTCCATGGCGAAAAACTGTCTTCACATTAAGTTGTTCTACCTCCAAATCAAAACTAGCTACAAGTCCCAAACAATTGGGATTGAACTCATCTTCACAATAGACGAGAAAATCTCATCAAAGTCAACATCTTTTGTCTCACTAAAATCTTTCACAACCAGCATTGCCTTATACTTTGGCTGTAAATTATTTTCTTCTAACTTCAATATGAAAATCTATTTGTTTTTCAAAGCTCTCTTTCCCTTTGGGAGTTTTACCAACTCATAAGTTTTGTTATGATGCAATGACTTCATCTTATCTTGCATTGCACACAACCACTCCTTTTTCTTCTCATATGATAACACATCCTGATAAGTCCTTGATTCTCCCCCTTCAGTGAGCAACATATACTCACTAGTTGAATATCTTCTATAAGGTTCTTTGTCTCTGGTGAATCTTCTGAACTGAGGCTCAACTGGTGGCTCTTCTAGTTTCTCCTCAACTAGTTTATTATCAACAGAAGGGGATCATCTGCCTGTGCATCTCTGTTATCATTAATAGGCACTGTAGGTGGACGAACCATACTTAAGTCAACTTGCTCTTCATTGCTAGACACTGGTGTCTTTGTCTTATCAAAGTCTACAATGGTTTGATCTTTCAAAAAGATCGCATCTCTATTTTTGATAATTTTCTTGTTGACCAGATCTCAAAATTTGTGCCAATACTCCTCATTATTGTACCCAATGAAAATACATTGTATTATTTTACTATCAAGTTTAGATCTCTCATCTCTATGGATATGAATAAATGTCTTGCAGTCAAAAGCGCTCAAGTGCCCATATGAAATATTTTTGCCTGACCACACCCTTTTAAGTATATCATGATTCAAAGGAACTAATCTTGGAAAATAACAAAAAGAAAGAGAGAATAAATATAGGGGTACAAAATAGTACTCCAGTGTTTACCCCATTCGACATTCTTAAAAGGCACAAAATACGATCTTCACCATTTAGAATGTATCTTGTATGTCATAAACCTCCTATCAAAGTTTCAAGATGATCCAACAGTTGAAAATTAAGAAAATAGAATTCGTTTCCAGTTGCTTCTGAAAATTCCAAAAATCATCTTGCTTCTCTCTTCTCTCTTATTTTATTTTTGTTATCACTCTAGAGTTTCTTTAGGCACAAAGGTCTTTTATAGTCTCAGCCCAAATATTGGCCGAGCCCAACAATTTGAAATAGTAAACCCCGGGTGTCATTCTAATATAGTATAAAAATGACTTCACCAAATAGATATGTTTGTTATCCTAGATAATCTAAAAGTTAATTTAGAGTGAATCAACTCTAGGGTAGAGTTGAAAATTGGGTAAAAGAATAATTGGAAGTAGTTGACCGATGACAAATTGAAATATATTCTTGGAGAGATTGTTTTCTTGGGTAGAAAAATATGAAGCCAAATTTGAAGAATTTTTTTTAACTTCAATCAAAATGAATTGACTGTACAAGAATATGAAGCCGAATTTAAAGGATTGGCTAGATATGCAAAGAAGATTATTCCTAATGATGCATCAAAGGCGCAGAGACTTGAACAGGGATTGAGGCTTGTTATTTCCAATCGACTCGTGTCTCTAAAATTGAAATTATACTAGACATCGTAGATAAAGCAAATACTTATCGAGCAAACCTTAGCAAGCAGTAAAGAAATATGGGAGGCAAAGCAAGCCAAGAAACACAAGAAAGAGGAAAGCAAATTGAGTTGTAGCCGCTCAGAGAAAATGAGATTAATAACACCTCTCTCAATCTCCACCTCAATCGTTTCAAATTGAGAAGAGTAGTGTTTATCCTAAAGGCAAAGAAAGTTTTGAGGTAAGGGTGTTGTAATTTGGCAAGTGTTTTAATTGTGGAGAAGAAGGTCATAAAGTTGTAAGAACCCTTTTTTGCAAGCTCAGTTTAGCCATCAAGAGTGGAGAACATCAATATACTTATCCAGTGACTACAACTTGAACTTCATATGCTAAATAGATTAGACTTATAGTAGCAAATCAGGACAAGTAGACAACATGCAACCAATCAATCTGTGAAAGTTTATGCATTTGGTCATCCAGGTGAGCAACAGAATAGTGTAGTCATTGAAAGTATTATTTAGTTCACAAATATAAGTATTATTTGATTCAAGGGCCCACGTTCATTTGTTGTTGCGTCATTAGTACATGCATTGAGATTAGAGACTACCTTACCCCAATGTTCTTTGAGCGTAAAAACTCCATTAGGTGGTCGAATGGTTGAGTTAGATGTATAAATCCTATATTATGAGAACTGGTGAACATGAATCAGTCACTAATCTCATAGTAATGGAGATGAAGTGGTTTGACGTTGGGTATGGATTGACTATCAGAATATCTAGTGGTGATAGACTACTATAAGAAAACGATCATGTTACTACTTCCACAATGATAAATTTTCTCATTTATGGCTAAAGAAATCCCTTTCAGCCGAACTTTCCCAAGGACTCTCACTATTGAAGGTTGGGTAGCTAATCTAATAGTAGAGTGAGTTAAAGATTACCCTAAGATGTCTAGGTGTGGTTGAGAAGTACATGGATATTTTGCCAAGGGAGTTGTGGTGTTCCATTTAATCACGCATATTACTCATATTAAATCATTATTCAAGCAATTGAATTAACCAAGTATTCAAAAATATTTGTAAAACTCATTTGAAATTTTAAAAAATAGAAGTTATTTATAGTAATTTCTCTATATTCCTATGAGAAACTAATCAAACAACTTTATTAAGAACACAACTCTCATACGATTGCATACGACTCATAGATATATTCCTTTTTTTTTTTTTTTTTGTGTAAATCAAATTATCAACCGAGTAATAAGATGAAGTGAGTAATTTTTACCTAATTCCAAACCTTAGTTTCTTTTTCCAAATTAATTAGAGTTCTATTTCAATAGGTGATCAAGCAATCAAAATGCAAATAAACAGAATACGACTAATTCAATCCAAGTATAATAATATTAAAAAGAGAACTTTAAATCAAATTCATTGTAATGGTTCCATCTAACACTAGAAGAGAGAATTAGTTCATAATAAAAAAATAAAGATATGCAAATAGATTGAAATAAAACTCAAAGTAGATATTGATGAATGTAATGATCACTAAATAGATAAGGAGAAACAAAGAAGAGAAGAGAAACGAGAAAACAAACCTAATAGCGCCTGATTATACTTGCAATGATTTGTTTCCTTGATACGTCCTATTCTCCAATCGGTGTTGTAGACAACTTTAGGATGTTTTCTCTCTGTTCTTTCATCTCCTAAATACTGTTAAAGATGTGTATTTATAAAGTCAAAGTCGTATTGTTCAAATAAGAAAGAATCTAGCAAAAATATCTAAAAATGCCATGACATAAAAGAGGAAAACCTTGGGCTTAGAAAAAATGTCGTAGCATAATAGGAACTATGCCTAGGCGTTTTGTTCTTCCGGAGCTAACGCCATGCATTTTTGTTGTAGAATGTCATGCCATAAATTCCAACTACGTCAAGTTTCTATAGTTCGGGATATGAATGCCATGGCATTTTTGAAGGGCTGTCGCAGTGATTTTGACTTTTAGTGACTTTTTGGCTTTTTCATCTTTTCTCTTTGCTTGACTTTTCTTTCCAATTTTTATTTTTGTAGCTTTAACATTGAAATCATGGCTTCTTGTTTTCTTTTTTTCTTTCTTCATCTAACTGTAATCCTTATGCATAAATAAAAGAAAACTGTTAATGCTACTATGTGTTGACATTATATTTTTAGCAAACTATTAATTTTGGTAAGTTATGTTTTTGGAAATTATAATATTTTGGAATATATATTATTCTATCCTTCTATTTTTGAGAACATATTTGGCAGAATATTTCATCAATTCAAATGTGATTTGTTGGAAAATGAATCGTAACAAACATGGATCATATTCCTAATTATTTGGGATACTTTCCTAAAGTGTCATTGGAAGTGTCTCTGCGACAAATTTGTTAGGCAGAGTTTTCGAATCCTTAGGCTGATTTCGTGGGATATGATTTTTTGAATGAATAGTCTGTTTCGAGAATATATTGGTGAGAGAAACAGAACTGCACCTTGCACTTGATATAAAAGACTTTTCTTTTTACGTTGAAAGGTGCCGACGCCATTATTCTTGAGTGTGAAATTTCTCTATTCATCTGAGCGTCTTTATTTCTTCACCCACGTTTCTGTGTGGTGTATGTGATTATTGATTCGGTCTTGTTAAAGACTGGTTTGTTGAAGCCTGTTCTGGGTGATCCTATCCTAAGACATTGTCAAGCGTCACAGACAGTGTCATAGGAGTTTATTCTTATGATCTTCATTATTAACCAGTCTTGAGAGGAGACCGCCCTGGAACTCTGGCGGAGTTCTATTTATTGACAAGGGGAGCTTGTCATCTTTATCATGGGCAATGGGAGCTTGCCATACACGGATTCCGGGAGGAGTAATCTTCGACAAGGGGAGCTTGTCGAATTTAAATCTAGGAGGGATTGTTGTTAAGTCGAGGGGAGCTCGCAAAACAGTTTCACTTGTGAAGGTTGAAGGAGGCGGCATCAAAGATAAGAGAGAGTCTTATTTTGTTTTAGTCCGAGTGTCTTGTAACCTTGTTTGAACTCGTGAAATGTTTTCATATCTGGGCGTGGCCCCGCAGATGTAGGCTGATTGCCGAATTGCGTTAACAACCTCCTGTGTCGTTAATTTCCGCATTTTAATATTGTCCTATATCGTATTTATAACTTGTGTCACACGAAGTGTTACCACACTTTATAACATCTAGTCACTAACCTTGATCTTTCAATTGGTATCAGAGCGGATCGTCTCTGTTTCTTAGGCGAGATCCGTTGGACTTGATCTTGGTTTTGCTACGATGGACTCTATGAAAGAAGGAGGTTCAACAATGCGTCCACCCTTGTTAAATGGAAACAATTATGCTTACTGGAAAGCTCGAATGAAAGCGTTTATTAAGGCTGTTGATGAAAAAGCCTGGAAATCTATTCTAACAGGTTGGGATCCACCAACAACTACAAGCGAAGCCGAAGTCACATCTATCAAACCTGAAGAAAGCTGGTCTAGCACTGAAGATGCTCTAGCAAATAGTAACTCAAAGGCCCTTAATGCTATTTTTAATGGTGTTGATCCAACTCAATTCAGACTTATTTCTACATGTGAGTCTGCTAAAAAGGCTTGGGATATTCTTCAGACTACTTATGAAGGTACATCAGCAGTAAAGCTATCAAAAATGTAGTTTTTAACAACAAAATTTGAGAACTTGAAGATGCATGATGATGAAAACATTACCGAGTTTAATGGAAGACTCTGTGATATTGCTAATGAAGCTTTTGCTCTTGGTGAAACTATTTCTGAAAAGAAACTTGTGAGAAAAACTCTAAGATCTCTGCCCCAACGCTTTGCTTATAAAGTTACTGCAATTGAAGAAGCAAAAGATATCACCAAAATGAAATTAGAGGAGCTGATGGGTTCTCTTAGAACATTTGAGATGAATCTCGATGTAAATATGGAAACAGAGAAGGTGAAAGACATGGCTTTAAAAGCAGAAATGCAAAATTCTGAAGAATGTAATGAAGATAATCTGGAAGAATCTTTAGCATTGATATCAAGAAATTTCAGCAGAGTATTGAAGACATTTGGTAGAAATAATCGTGGTGTCAGACAAAATGTCACTAACACCAAGAATGACTCTAAAAGTTATAAGAAGTTCAAAGACGAATATCAACGTTCAGATAAATTCTTGAATAACAGGGGAATTAAATGTAGAGAATGTGATGGTTTTGGACATATTCAGGCTGAATGTGCAAATACTTTGAAGAAGAAAAAGGCCTCTCTCAACACAACCTGGAGTGAGAGTGATTCAGAAAAAGAAGATGAAATTTCAAACCAAAATATGGCACTTGTTGCTAAAGCTAAACCTACAAGTTTTGATAGCGTCACTCAAAATGTCTCTGAAAGTATATCTGAAAATAGCGATGATGATACAGAAGAAGTTACAAGAGAAGATCTTATCTATGAATACAAGAAGTTTTATGAAAAATGGACAGAATTGGTTGAAATAAATCAACATCTTCGAAGACAAATTGGAAGTCTGAAAAATGAAAATGGAAGTCTTCAAGATTATGTTTCTGATTTGGAAGTTAAACTGAAATCGAGCCAGAATGAGATAGAGCGGTTGTCGAATGATCTAAATCACATGAAGAAGAATGTCAGAATGTTAAACTCAGGTTCCTCTATTCTTGATGAAATTCTAATGGCCAATAGATCATGTGATGATACCTCTAGGATTGGTTACAAAGGAGAATGCTCAATGTCACCGAAAGTGTCAAAAATTGATGCTGAAAATAAAGGGAAGAAAGTTACGATATCCATCAACAAAACTGAATAGAAATCAAACTCTAAAGACAGTTATCAGATGAAGTCCAATCTTCATGTTCTCAAGATTAAAGGTAACAAATTTATTCCAATCTGCCATTATTGTTTTCGTCAAGGTCATATTCGTCCCAGGTGCTTTGTTTATCTTGATGACTTGAGAAAAGGTACTGCTAGATATATCTCTTCACACAGATTTCCCAAACAGAAATGGATAAAGAAAACCATTGTAAAGTGTAATGTTGCTCATACTTCTTTAAAGGCAACATCTGATGATGCATGGTACTTTGACAGTGGATGTTCTAGACATATGACAGGTGAAGTAAGATTTTTAAAGAATATTACATCAGGAGGTTTGGGAAAAGTAAAATTTGGAAACGGCGTCACAAAAAATGTCATTGGAAAGGGAACATTAGACGTTCCAGGATTGCCTTCTCTGAAAAATGTTTTGCTTGTAAAAGGTTTGAAAGCGAATTTGATCAGCATCAGTCAGTTATGTGATCAAGATCTGAAGGTGCATTTCACTCGCAACAAATGTGTTGTCTCAGATCATACAAATAAATGCGTCATCGAAGGAATAAGGTCTTCTGATAATTGCTATCTTATTTCATCATCATCTACATGTGCTCGATCAAGCATGGAAGACACTATATTATGGCATCGCAAGTTGGGTCATGTCAATCTCAGGATACTAAAACAAATTATCTCAAAAGGAGCTGTACGAGGAGTTCCCATGATAAATGTTGATGAAGATAAAGTTTGTGGTCCATGTCAAATTGGGAAGCAAACTAAAGTGTCACACCCAATGACTCAGACACCAGCAACTAAACGTGTTCTTGAATTATTACATATGGATTTAATGGGTCCTATGGCAGTTGAAAGCTTCGGAGGAAAACGATATGCATTTGTGGTAGTTGATGATTTTTCAAGATACACTTGGATAGAATTTCTTAGAGAAAAATCTGACACTTTTAGTACTTTCAAAGCCTTATGTTTTCGGCTTCAACGAGAGAAAGATTGCATCATTGTGAAGATTGTTCGAATTCGAAGTGACCATGGAAGAGAATTTGAGAACTCTGTTTTTGAAAATTTCTGCAATCAACTTGGAATCTCTCATGAATTTTCTGCACCAAAAACTCCTCAGCAGAATGGGGTCGTTGAACGAAAAAATCGAACTATAGCAGAAATGTCACGCGTTATGTTACACGAAAAAAATATTCCTAAAAAATTTTGGGCTGAAGCTATGAACACAGCCTGCTACACTATCAATCGAGTTTATCTACGTGGAGGAACGACAATGACTCCTTATGAATTATGGAAAGGTAAAACTCCAAATCTTAGTTATTTTCATCCTTTTGGGAGTACGTGTTTTGTTCTTAATGACAGGGAGCATAGAGGGAAGATGGATCCCAAGAGTGATGAAGGTATATTTTTGGGATACGCTACAAATAGTCGTGCCTATCGGGTATACAACAAAAGGACTCGGAGTGTAATTGAATCTGCAAATGTTCGTGTCGATGATTCACTGAACTCTAATGATATTTCTATAGACGATTCATATCAGAACTCCATCGAAGAAAATTCTGATGTTTCAGATACTGTCTCAGAAAATGTCACCGAAAATGTCACTGACCATCTTCCATCAATCAATATGGGGGATGAAGTTAATCCTGATAACAGAGAACCATCTACACTTGTTCACAAGAATCATTCTGCAGATGACGTTATTGGAGGACTGGATGATGGAATTCGAACCAGAGACAAGCCTAAGGTGAATTATCGGGACATGATCCACATGGCATGTTTCACTTCGACGTTTGAGCCAAAAAATGTCATCGAAGCTCTTCTTGATGAACATTGGATTAATGCTATGCAAGATGAACTAGGGCAATTCACTAGAAATCAGGTATGAGACTTAGTTCCTTGCCCTCCCAATACAAATGTTATTGGAACAAAATGGATCTACAAGAACAAAAGTGATGAACATGGCAACATTATTCGCAACAAAGCTCGATTGGTTGCTCAAGGGTATTTACAAATTGAAGGGGTTGATTTTGAAGAGACATTTGCTCCGGTTGCTCGCCTCGAATCCATTAGACTTTTATTAGCCATTGCCTGTGTTATGCGCTTCAAACTTTATCAAATGGACGTTAAAAGTGCGTTTCTTAATGGTCATCTCAATGAGGAAGTTTATGTTGCTCAACCAAAGGGTTTTGAAGACCCTCATCATCCCGATTATGTGTACAAATTGAAGAAAGCGCTATATGGTCTTAAACAAGCTCCACGCGCGTGGTATGAACGTCTTACGGTGTATTTATTGTCCAAGGGATATGAGCGAGGGGGAGTAGATAAAACCCTTTTCATCCGCCACAATAACGGTCAGTTTTTACTTGCTCAAATTTATGTTGTTGATATTATTTTTGGTTCAGTGTCACAGAAAATGGTAGACAAATTTATTTACCAAATGAAGGGAGAATTCGAAATGAGTATGGTGGG
Organism: Begonia masoniana; assembly: GCA_022432975.1. NCBI lineage: Eukaryota > Viridiplantae > Streptophyta > Magnoliopsida > Cucurbitales > Begoniaceae > Begonia > Begonia masoniana. The sequence goes on along the minus strand of CM039504.1, from coordinate 41,598,596 downwards.
TAATCTCAACTATTTCCTTGGACTCCAGATTCAACAAACACAAGAAGGTATTTTTATTACTCAAAGCAAATATGCCAAGAATCTGTTAAAGAAATTCAATTTAGAAAAAGGTTGTCCACGAAGAACTCCAATTGGCACAAATGAAAAACTATCTAAAGATGATAAGGGAATTTCTGTTGATAGCCGTATGTACAGGAGTATGATTGGCAGCCTTTTATATCTTACAGCTAGCAGACCTGATATTTGCTATAGTGTTGGTCTACGCGCTCGTTTTCAAGCAAATCCTAAAGCGTCACACCTAGCGTCGTGAAACGCATTCTAAAATATATCTGCGGAACAACCGATTATGGGATCTGGTATTCTTTTGACACTAACGCAAACCTTGTAGGGTATTGTGATGCTGATTGGGCTGGAAGTGCTGATGATAGAAAAAGTACATCAGGTGGATGTTTTTACTTGGGAAATAATTTAGTTTCATGGTTTAGCAAGAAACAAAATTCGATATCTCTTTCAACTGCCGAGGCAGAATACATTGCAGCTTGTAGTAGTTGTACCCAGCTTCTCTGAATGAAGCAAATGCTGAAAGATTATGGTGTTACACAGAATGTCATGACACTTTATTGCGATAATATGAGTGCGATCAATATTTCTAAGAACCCTGTTCAGCACTCTCGAACAAAACATATTGATATCAGACATCACTTCATTCGATCACTAGTTGAAGACAAAACTATTATCTTGGAGCATATGACAACAGAAAATCAAATAGCAGATATCTTTACAAAAGCATTAGATAGCTCGAGATTTGAAGACTAAGGTCAGCTCTGGGCCTTTGCATTCTCTGAAGAAAGTACTTGTAAGTTTTATTTACATTTAAAAAAAAAAAAAAGGTCACGTATATTAGGCTATTTCTCTGTTATTTTTGAGCTCTTGGTCTTCAACGTCCTGCAAGACACATCTATTTTTCTATGAAGGTTTCGTTCTCTTTTGTGAAAAATTGAGTTTATTTCTCAATTTGTGTAAGGAATTATGGTTTATTTCCATAATATTTATGAACTTTTGGTGGAATTTCAGAAAATATGGGAGATAAGATATATTTATGGGATTCTGATGTATTTTCCAAATCTGTTGGAATTTAATTATGGATATATCTTTGGGTTTATTTCCCAAATCACAACAGTATATTTCTTTGAAGTGAATTTCTTAGGGTTATTTCCTTGACTCCATCTATTATTGACCGAGGACATTCTGACTATGGTCATGTGTTTTTAAGAGGTTCTCTATTCGAATTCAGTCCATCCTCGATAAACACATATCTTGGTAGTTTCTGGACTGACTCTGAAGCTTTCTCGCTAGATTTTGATGAAATAATTTCAAGTGTTACAGGAAGTGTTAGAACAATCTGGCCACGTGCTAAAGATTTTCCTGCTTCTCAGCTCACAGCAAAATTTGCTATTCTACACAAAATAGCAATTAGAAACTGGCTACCATCCTCACATGCCACCGGCATCAACAAGAAAATGGCTAGGCTGTTATTTCAAATTGGGACTGGAATCCAATCGATATTGAACAGTTTTTCTTTGATCAAATTCTGAAACACATTAATGGGAAGCATGACAGGTCTGCCTTACCTTTTCCCTGTTTAATTTTTGGTATCATATCTGCTCAACAAATTTCTTTAAGTGATTCTGATAGTCTCACAATGGATCGGGAGGAAATCTGGATTAGTCATAAACTTCGTACAGGTGGACATGTTGATGACTTACACAATGTTGCTGATTCTGAGAATGTTGTTGAGAATAGCATTATTTCTCGTACTATTAGGATAATTCAAGGTGAATTGCAGGACCTGGAAAATAGAAAGAAGGTTTTATCTGATCTACTGGATGAACTTGTTCAATATTCAGCTGTCAAAAATTCTTCCAATCCAATGGATTAAGGTCATGAATAGGAGAAATCACCCTCTGGAGCCATATCTCCTAAACATGTTACACCAAATGTCACTGCAGAACATCCAGCTACCGTTGATCCATTTGGTTAGATGTATGTTTATGAGACTTCTTTCAGTATTTTTTTTTACTGGATTCTATGCACCTGTTTGGTTCTATGGCTTACTTGACAATGTTTGTTTCCATTTGTCTTTTTATGGCAAAAAGGGGGAGTATTTTTGGTGTGATTTTGGAGATTGAATATTGTTGGAGATTGATTGCTTTTATGATGCTGTGGATATTTCTTATTGTGGTGCTATTATTTGAAATGACATTATATTGATCGGATTGCTTCAAGAACTTCTCATTCAGGGGGAGTTTCGAATTATCTCCTTCAGGGGTAGTTATGTTTTGCCAAAAAATGCCAAAGGGAGAGATTGTTAATGCTACTATGTGTTGGCATTATATTTTTGGCAAACTATTAATTTTGGTAAGTTATGTTTTTGGAAATTATAATATTTTGGAATATATATTATTCTATCCTTCTATTTTGGAGAACATAGTTGGCAGAATATTTCGTCAATTCAAATGTGATTTGTTGGAAAAGGAATCGTAACAAACATGGATCATATTCCTAATTATTTGGGATACTTTCCTAAAGTGTCATTAGAAGTGTCTCTGCGACAAATTTGTTAGGCAGAGTTTTCGAATCCTTAGGCTGATTTCGTGGGATATGATTTTTTGAATGAATAGTCTGTTTCGAGAAGATATTGGTGAGAGAAATAGATCTGCACCTTGCACTTGATATAAAAGACTTTTCTTTTTACGTTGAAAGGTGCTGACACCATTATTCTTGAGTGTGGAATTTCTCTATTCATCTGAGCGTCTTTATTTCTTCACCCACGTTTCTGTGTGGTGTATGTGATTATTGATTCGGTCTTGTTAAAGACTGGTTTGTTGAAGCCTGTTCTGGGTGATCCTATCCTAAGACATTGTCAAGCGTCACAGACAGTGTCATAGGAGTTTATTCTTGTGATCTTCATTATTAACCAGTCTTGAGAGGAGACTGCCCTGGAACTCTGGCGGAGTTCTATTTATTGACAAGGGGAGCTTGTCATCTTTATCGTGGGCAAGGGGAGCTTGCCATACACGGATTCCGGGAGGAGTCATCTTAGACAAGGGGAGCTTGTCGCATTTAAATCTAGGAGGGATTGTTGTTAAGTCAAGGGGAGCTCGCAAAACAGTTTCACTTGTGAAGGTTGAAGGAGGCGACATCAAAGATAAAAGAGAGTCTTATTTTATTTTAGTCCGAGTGTCTTGTAACCTTGTTTGAACTCGTGAAATGTTTTCATATCTGGGCGTGGCCCCGCAGATGTAGGCTGATTGCCGAACTGTGTTAACAACCTCCTGTGTCGTTAATTTCCGCATTTTAATATTGTCCTATATCGTATTTATAACTGGTGTCACACGAAATGTTACCACACTTTATAACATCTAGTCACTAAACTTGATCTTTCAAAAACCTGTGTAAGTGGCTCGTAAACTTGACTTTTAATGTTGAGAATTAACAAAATATTAGGTTTATCCAATTGTTAATTCTATATCCACAACTCCATATTGCAGAGCTCAAGGAACATGTGCAAGAATTATTAGAAATTTTTTTTATTTGCCTCAATATGTCTCCTTTGGGTGCACTATGTTTATTTGTTAAAAAGAAATATGAAACTTTAAGTATGTATTTTGATTATCGGAAGCTTAATAGATTGACAACTAAGCATTACAACATGTTGCTCATACCTTGATGATTCATTGATCAGTGAGGGTTCTCATTGATTTTCTAAGATTGGTATGAGATGAGGAATAATCCGCAATATATCAAAACTAGAATATATTTTCAGAAGCAAGGTTTTCAAATAAATATGATTCCTATAAGTACCTTAGAGAGTTGTTGGGTTGAATAAAGTCAGCTGCATTCATTGATTTCATGAAAAGATTATCAAAACTTGTTTAGACATATTTGTCATTATCTTATCGAAGTCACTTGTGATGTATTCCTTTTAGGCAGACGTTACGACATTTATGTGTCATATTAGATTTACCGAGACAACATCAACTTTTACAAAACTCAATAATGTTTGTTTTAGTGGAGGGACGTTAAATTTATGGCAATATATTATTTCTAGAAATAGTATAGCAATTGATTCTTCTAATACAGAGCACTGTAGATATGGGAGCTCGCAAAACAGTTTCACTTGTGAAGGTTGAAGGCGGCGACATCAAGATAAAAGAGAGTCTTATTTATTTTAGTCGAGTGTCTTGTAACCTGTTTGAACTCGTGAATGTTTTCATATCTGGGCGTGGCCCCGCAGATGTAGGCTGATTGCCGAACTGTGTTAACAACCTCCTGTGTCGTTAATTTCCGCATTTTAATATTGTCCTATATCGTATTTATAACTGGTGTCACACGAAATGTTACCACACTTTATAACATCTAGTCACTAAACTTGATCTTTCAAAAACCTGTGTAAGTGGCTCGTAAACTTGACTTTTAATGTTGAGAATTAACAAAATATTAGGTTTATCCAATTGTTAATTCTATATCCACAACTCCATATTGCAGAGCTCAAGGAACATGTGCAAGAATTATTAGAAATTTTTTTTATTTGCCTCAATATGTCTCCTTTGGGTGCACTATGTTTATTTGTTAAAAAGAAATATGAAACTTTAAGTATGTATTTTGATTATCGGAAGCTTAATAGATTGACAACTAAGCATTAATACATGTTGCTTCATATTGATGATTCATTTGATCAGTTGAGGGGTTCTCATTGATTTTCTAAGATTGGTATGAGATGAGGACATAATAAGCAATATATCAAACTAGAATATATTCAGAAGACAATGTTTTCAAATAAATATGATCCTTATAAGTACTTAGAGATGTTGTTCGGGTTGAATAAAGCATCAGCTGCATTCATTGATTTCATGAAAAGATTATTCAAAACTTGTTTAGACATATTTGTCATTATCTTTATCGATCACATTGTGATGTATTCCTTTTTAGGCAAGAACGTTAATGACATTTATGTGTCATATTAGATTTACCGAGACAACATCAACTTTATACCAAACTCAATAAATGTTTGTTTTAGTGGAGGGACGTTAAATTTATGGCATATATTATTTCTAGAAATAGTATAGCAATTGATTCTTCTAATACAGAGGCACTGTAGATATGGGAGCAACCTAAACTAGTATCTGAAATACAGAGTCTCATAGGACTGGCTTGATATTACTTCTGCTTTTGTGTAAGAATTTTCTAAAGTAATTATGCTATTGATTAGACTAACAAGAAAATAAGTAAAATTCGAGTGTGACGATAAATGTGAGGTTGCATTTGAATTTCTAAAGAAGAAGTGGCTGCCCTCGCCTATTCTTGTAATTCCAAAGCAAGTAAAGGGGTACATAGTATACTGCGATGCATTGCAGGTCTAGGTTGTGTACTAATACAAGATGACAGAGTGGTTGCATCTGGTTTTAGAGAGTTGAAGCCACATGAGCTTAACTATTCTACACACGACTTAGAATTGACAACTACAATATTTTCTTTTAAATGTTGAATATTTATAGAGTAAAACTTTTAAAATACTTTTGGATCATAAGAGTTTGAAGTATCTATTTATTAAGAAAGATCTTAATAAGAGATATAGACTCTGGATCAAATTTTAAAAAAATTATGATTACATTCTCCATTATTATCTAGATAAAGCTAATACGATTGTTGATGCTTCAAGTAAAAAGTCAAGATAATTACAACCAATTTTGGTATGGGGGAATATCATATGAGGTCAAAAATAGACCCGTCTAATCTATAGTTGAGAAAAAAAATTAGTAGATTTATCTTTATTGTTGCTAGACCCCTATAGTGTAAAGATTAAAATTAAAGACACAAAATGATTAAGTCATCTACTTGAAGGCAAAAAGTTTAGTTGATGAGAGTAAAGGATTTTCTATTGGTATTAAAAGAGAGGTAAGATATTTGGGTGGATTAATGGTTCCAAACACTACTAATTTAAAGGAAGAGATCTAAAGGAATGTCATTGTCCCAAATTTTTCATTCATCTAAGTTACAGTAAAATGTATGAGAATGCGAATAAATAGGATGAGAAGAATAATTTCAAATATGTGTCTAAGTGCTCAATTTGTCGAAAAGTAAAGGCAGAGCAAAAGAGACCACCATGATTACTAACTAAAACCTTTACCGATAGCATATTAGAAATGGGAGCATGCGCCCATAGATTTTGCAATGCGCTTACCAAGATTTGATAGAGGTAAGGATGTTATATGGGTAGTTGACATGGTTTGATCCTATAAAACGAAGTTAGAATAGCAACAAGAAAGAAGGGTCGGTACTTCTCAGCTCAATCCGATCAGTACCCCAAATAGTATGCACAACTTTGTCAATATATATCACAATACTATGAAAATTTAGAGGGAACTTACCTACTGAGTGGTGAGAAAATCCTTAAAATTTCAGAAGAAAAATGCTGAGATGAAAGAGATATGAAAGGAAAATCCGTGGCTGGTCCGAGAGGCAACTTATGGTACCTTTGGATAATGAGACCTTCAATGATGAAAGAATACTCCAACAACTAGGCTTGATTTTCTACCATTCTTCTAGCTTCCAACATTTGGAAGATTGGAGAGAAAAGATGGCAATAAGAGCCACCAAGTAACCACGAAACTTACTCACTGAGGCACAACAACTTTGAAGGCCGAAAGCTCTTCAAAGATTGTAAGGGAAACAACAATTTTCTATTGATCAAAAAGTACTTTTACAATGAAGTAAACAATGCTTAAATATCTCCTAAGGTGGCTAGAGTTTCGGCTTAAGAAACAAAAGAAAGAGTCGTTGGGCTCAGTTCTCGACCACGCGCGCACGCACGCCTCCTTGCTTCAGCATCTGATGTGTATGTCCTTGCATGGACAACTTGGTGCCCCTCCATTGGTCTTCAATCCTTGCTGGAACGTGGTTGAGCTGAATTGGATTCAAAATGGAGGAAAGTTTTGGAAAGAATCTATTGTTCATCGCTTGGCCGCACAGTTGTCCTAGTGCGTGCTGATCAACTGTAACGACCCTAATACTGTACCCGTATTTCCCGTATAATTTTTCATTTTATACTTTTTACTTTTCTATGCTTTAAATAAAACTTAATGCGGAATCTAAACCGAAGTTGAAATCAGAACTGAAATCGGAATTAAAACTGAACTTTAAAAGCAATTAAAACAAAACCTTTAATAAATAATTAAAACTAAAACATTTAATAAAACTTAAAAATAAACAAATAAAAGAGGGGAGGGCAGAATCGGAATTCTGCCCTCGTGAATGGAGCAGCGCACGGTCGCTGCCCTATGCAGTGACCAGGCGCTGGTCGCTGCAATGTGTGCAGCGACTGATCGCTGCACAGTGTGCAGCGACTTCGCTGCACACAGCAGCGACTTCGCTCTCTGGAAATTTTTATTTCCAGAGAGCAACCAACCTTTTTACTCTAACATTTCCACCACTCTGGAACGTGATTCCAGAGAGCAGAATTCAACATTTTTCCTCTATTCTTCCTGCTACACAATTACCTCAATTAGCTCTCTGGAATCCTGAATTCCAGAGAGCAAATTTCTGTTACTTCACGCCAACAATCACCATAATTCACAACCTAACTCAACCAATTAAAACATAATATAAACTCAATCGACTCGCGTCGGACTTTACGAAGTCCAACTGCGTGGATAGCTCTAAAAACCGAGCTATCCGTATCAACCTAAAAATAGTTCATAACACTTAATTTAAACCAAACAGTTTCAGAATTTCTATAACGTTTAAATAACTGTTTAAACCAAAACATTTTATAACATTCATCAAAGCAGTTTAAACCAAAACATTTTTACATACAATTACCAAAACGTTATCTAACCCCTATCCAGATCCAAACAACCTAAATATGTTCTATACAGTTTATCATCAATCCAAAATATCACAAAGAACCCCCAAAACCTTTACATACACCCCCCACGGGTCAAAACGCGCCTCGACTGCTCAGCGCACTCCCACGGCCATCATCCATCAGCTGCTCCTACGTCAGGAGGAGGAATATCATCCTCACCTGGGTCAACGTACCTAGAACGTCACCTACACCATACAGACACATATGAGATATGGAAATCTCAGTAAGCTACGTAAATGCAGATGCGTGCGTGCGTATGCCATTCAGAAAACATGCAGATTTCAGATTCATATACAGATACAGATTCATTACATCGCAGACAGATTGTTACCGAGATATCAGCCCTATAAATGGAAAGGATACATCCCGCGGTCGGACTACCACTTTCGATTTAGAGGGGGGGGTACATGCTCACAAACCCTACAGCCATGCCTGAGCCCCATCTCGCGTAACCAGATACAGATTACGTAGATTAATTACAGATGTTCATTTCTTTTCTTAAAACGCGTGCAGAAATTCGTTTTCATGACATTTGAAATACGTGATGCATGAACAGATATAGACAGAAAGTAAACAATCAACATATATACCATCAAGACCAAAATAGAGTAACCTATAAGCAATTTAAACCTAACTACCCAACCGAAAGCGATTTAAAGCAAACAATTCCTTAGGGATCCTCGATACGACATCGAAGTATGGTGTAGACCGATTGGTCAGAGTAAGTCACGAAAACTTACCTCGAGCGCGCTGAATCTCGAGCTTCGTCCACGATAGTCGCTACCTAAGGAAATTTCACCAATTGACGTTAATACGAGCTTAAACTCTTAAATGTCCGAACTAATAAAAGCCTTAACTTAGCTAATCGAAGTTTACATAACGACTTAATGCTCGAAAATCTTGAAATCCATATTACGAGTTATTCTCGAAAACTCGAAAACTTAACAATTTATAACTTTTTCGCAATTTGATTTCTCTTCGTCCAATAACGTCCAATACGTTCAATCTATACTTAATCACGGCTAACCTATTAATTACGAGCCCTAAATCGCGTTTCTCGTCGAAACCCTAATTGAAACCCTAACCCTAAATCGAACCGAGAACTCGAAATAAACGCTCAGAGATTGTAGGTACATACCGAGGATAGCGAGAGGATGAGAAACCGTGAAGAAATCGGAACGAACGGAGGTCGGACGGAGGTCGGAAATGGTGAAGGTCGCCGGCGGCCGAGAGAGAAGGAAGCTCTCTGTCGTGCGATCCAGAGAAGAAAAGAGAGAAAGTGAGGGAGAGAAAGAGATTTGTGTTATTTTATAAAAATTGATTTGCAAATTACCATTTTGCCCTTATTTGATTTTTATATTAGTTTCGTCCTTCGTTTCGTTAATCGTCTAACGATTCGGATACTTGAAAACTTCATATTTTGCCAATAACTCCTATTCATTACCAGGGCTTTATTAAAACTGTCCGTTCACAATTTGGACCTCATTTGCTATTTTTACGAGAACGTCTTTTACTTTATGATAATAGTAATTACTCGGAATATAGCGTCACTATTCCGAAAATTCCCAAAATTTCCTTAAAATTCTAATTAATCGCTAGGATCGTAATGACGCTTTCTTTTCGTAAATCGGACCTGATTTGACATAATTACAAAAAATGTCATTATATAATAGAATAACAATAAAATATATTATATCCGAAATCCGTACAAGCCGGATATTACATTCTACCCTCCTTATTCAGAATTTTGTCCACAAAATTGCTGTTTGGTCAACTTTTAATCACTCTTACTCACCTTGCCTAAGAAATAATGTTGTAACACTAGCCTCGACACTTCTATGATCTCTCTCACCCTTCGGGTTTTCATAGTCCTCTATATCTCCAAAACTTTCAATCCATCTAACTTCGCACTTTGTAAGTCGATTACTCATACATCCATCGACTTCAACCTAACCCCTCGTCGCCTAGACCTTCAAATTTCATTTAACTTAACTTCAACTCTAGTTTGTCCCTCAAGCTAAGTTTAATCAATTTCTAACTGTTCAAATTCCGTGACAACAACTCGTACCTAATCACTTCAAACCCTTAAAGCTTCTTCAATTCTATAACACTAAAGACTTGATACTTGGATCCCTCATCATAATCCTCTGTTTCGAACTCTTCTTTACACTGCTATCTGCTGTCCAAATTATCAATCCCTTTTTTTTTTTTTTTTTTTAATACCTACTTACCTTGCGCAACTATAGCATTCCCTTAGCCACTCTAATGCCATTCCTTTATACAGAATCTTTGTTACTTAAATCTTTCCTTTTATGCTCTCAAGGTATCCTCTAAGTCTCTACTATTTTGTCCAATATGCTCGTTTATACAACTCTTACCTCGGTCATCATCAATCATTAATAAATTCTTAAATCTAAACAAATTCGTTAAACCATTTACCCAACACCTTATGGGCGCTTAAACAATTCAACGTTACCTATGAGTCGGAACTTTCCTATACCTCTTGTTCTAACTTCACATTCAAGCTCATTTGCACAGTCTTCGTGCAAATTTCTCTTCCTTTCATCCAATGTGCTCTAAATTTCCCATCCTCCACTACTTGACTCATAACTCTACCTTCCCTTTAATCTAATTAATTTTTCTCACTTATCTCTATGACACTATTTGAAGCCCAAATATCAACGTAACCGGCCATTTTATCTTACATCTCATAGTCCTTACTCATTCGTTCACTTAAGCTTATTTACTTTAACCTTAGCCGTTCTCAAAATCATTGGCTTCAACTTCGTTGTATATAGATTGGCTCTGTTTTGATTCCTAATTTAATCTTATTCCTATCTCTTAACTTTACAATATCGATTTCTTCCTTCCTCCAAAATTAGGTCCTAAGCATTCTTCTAAATTCTTTTATAACATCTCATCCCTACAACCTTTTTGTTTGCAAACTTGTTGTATGTAATTTAACACCTCCCTTCCAAAAATCCTTGCCTTCCTAAGTCACCAAGTATGATCCCTTAAGAGGAACCCCTGACAATATCATTCTGGCCACAAGAAAATCATCCATCTCGCCACAATGAATCGCAACTTTTAACGCTACACGTTTGCTTGAGAAAGCAATGTCAGCCTCGTTCAGAGCTTTCACGAGGATATGCACGAAATATTCTTGTGGAACTCCTCCGTAGCTAAGAAGAGAAACTAAGTTTCTTGAAAGATTTGTTTTCTTTGGTGGATTGCCAGTCCCTACTATCTCCAAAGAATTCTCGGTTTGAAGATGTTCAAATTACAAATCTGACTCAACTTTAATCGTTGAATCACGTATCTGAATCGTCCTAGAAGAGAGCTGAAAAATTACAACTGTCTATTGACAAGAAGAGTTCCCTCGACAGCATAACCATTGTAGAAAAGTCGGAATTGAATCAGCAAAGGCGGCGCTTCAGAGCTACTTTGTTGTTTTATTTCCGCAACATTTTTTTTTATTTTTTTATTTTTTTGTCACATCCTCAGCAAACTTGACCATCAAACATTCTCATCTCCCAAAACCCTAGGTACATGAGTTCTTGTTTTGTTTAGATAGGGGCCCTTGAACCTGATAAGGCCATCAAGAGATACATAACAGTGGTAGTAATGTGTTCTTCTAGCACCCCAGTCGACGTACACTCTTCGATCTTCATGATTAATGTATTGTTGTCCTAATTCCCTCCAAACTTCTAACTCAAATTTTTCCATGGGTAGATCCTTCATCCTTCGAAATAACATCAACTTCCAATGTCATTTGGGTTGACATCTTGGGTATTACCTTGCACATGACCTCTATTCCGTAATATTTTGGAATTTATTTACTCTCCAACCATAAGTAAATCCCCTTATTCTTTGCCTCAATATCGGTCGATACGACCACTCCTACCCGATCACTTAAATCCTATGTCCACGACTTGTATTGATCTACCACGTCTTTCTAAACTACAATCGTAATAGTCGTTCTCATATCCTCTCAACAATAAAGCTAGTTAAGTTCTTGGACATGGTTTTTGTCTAAATGCATCCATCTTTTCATGGATCTAAGGCATACAAGTTCTTGCTATATCTTCTTACCTGCTTAATTCCACTTAGTATATCTTGACAGCCTAAAGTATTTCCAAATACACTTTTACATCTTAGTTTAAATTACTCTTTACTTCTTTACACCTTAAAACTCTAAGGGTTTGAGTTTCGTCAACTAGGGTTCATTTCCTATAAATTTAAATCCTACATCCCGTAAGATGTGTGATTCTAACAGTAACAAAATCTAAGTGTATAACTTTTCATGGGTAAGTCAAGCTAACTTTATTACTACATAACTCTCATTCTATAAGGCCTATATGGTCTAACATCTACTTACCGTCTTATCATCGAGGTTCACTCAAAACTCTTCTTGCCCATCACCTACTATTCTCTTACCTTTCTATCCATAAACCTTCTCCTGTTTGTTACCTTACTATTGCTTCGAATTCTTACCCTATACCCCTTTTTCACTATAATATATATATATATATATTTTTATCCTATTAAATATTCAAATTAAAACTCTACCTGTAACTGCCGAAGGTTGGGTAGTTTCTTCTTCTCCAGTCGAGGTAGGCAACTTTTGGGTATCGTTTCTCTGATTCATGCCCCGTTGGCCTGTACATGGTTGATCTCGGCCCGATCTTGGGCAATCTTTGACGAAATGACCATTCTCTCCACATCGAAAGCATTTATCTGTGCCTGTCCTACAATCGCCACGGTGCTTCTTCTGGCACACAAGACACAGAGGTCTTTGATGATTTCTTCGCACACGTTTCCGTCGGCTCTGTCTGATCTCTTCCTTGCCCGTCCTCTTCGTACCCTTGTTATTGGGAGCGGCCACCCCTAGGGTTCTTGGGCCACCTCGATTCGTCAATCCCTCGAGCTGACGAAATTGCCTACGTATGAGCTGAGCTTGTTGGTCTATGTGCTGGGACTGGCAGTCTACTAACTCCGTAAACCGATCCAGGATGTCGTCCCTAGGATCCCTTTCTCGAACCATATTTATAAAGCTCCTATGAAATTTAAAACAAATAATCCTAAGAAACAAAATCAAACAAAGCTATAAACAAACTTACAGTTGATGAAGGATGTCCGCGTAGTGGCTGTGCAGTCGAGCAGTCTACAGAATCGGTTTTAAAACCCGGGGGCTCTGATACCATAATTGTAACGACCCTAATACTGTACCCGTATTTCCCGTATAATTTTTCATTTTATACTTTTTACTTTTCTATGCTTTAAATAAAACTTAATGCGGAATCTAAACCGAAGTTGAAATCAGAACTGAAATCGGAATTAAAACTGAACTTTAAAAGCAATTAAAACAAAACCTTTAATAAATAATTAAAACTAAAACATTTAATAAAACTTAAAAATAAACAAATAAAAGAGGGGAGGGCAGAATCGGAATTCTGCCCTCGTGAATGGAGCAGCGCACGGTCGCTGCCCTATGCAGCGACTGATCGCTGCACACAGCAGCGACCAGTCGCTGCACAGTGTGCAGCGACTTCGCTGCACACAGCAGCGACCAGTCGCTGCACAGTGTGCAGCGACTTCGCTGCACACAGCAGCGACTTCGCTCTCTGGAAATTTTTATTTCCAGAGAGCAACCAACCTTTTTACTCTAACATTTCCACCACTCTGGAACGTGATTCCAGAGAGCAGAATTCAACATTTTTCCTCTATCCTTCCTGCTACACAATTACCTCAATTAGCTCTCTGGAATCCTGAATTCCAGAGAGCAAATTTCTGTTACTTCACGCCAACAATCACCATAATTCACAACCTAACTCAACCAATTAAAACATAATATAAACTCAATCGACTCGCGTCGGACTTTACGAAGTCCAACTGCGTGGATAGCTCTAAAAACCGAGCTATCCGTATCAACCTAAAAATAGTTTATAACACTTAATTTAAACCAAACAGTTTCAGAATTTCTATAACGTTTAAATAACTGTTTAAACCAAAACATTTTATAACATTCATCAAAGCAGTTTAAACCAAAACATTTTTACATACAATTACCAAAACGTTATCTAACCCCTATCCAGATCCAAACAACCTAAATATGTTCTATACAGTTTATCATCAATCCAAAATATCACAAAGAACCCCCAAAACCTTTACATACACCCCCCACGGGTCAAAACGCGCCTCGACTGCTCAGCGCACTCCCACGGCCATCATCCATCAGCTGCTCCTACGTCAGGAGGAGGAATATCATCCTCACCTGGGTCAACGTAACCTAGAACGTCACCTACACCATACAGACACATATGAGATATGGAAATCTCAGTAAGCTACGTAAATGCAGATGCGTGCGTGCGTATGCCATTCAGAAAACATGCAGATTTCAGATTCATATACAGATACAGATTCATTACATCGCAGACAGATTGTTACCGAGATATCAGCCCTATAAATGGAAAGGATACATCCCGCGGTCGGACTACCACTTTCGATTTAGAGGGGGGGTACATGCTCACAAACCCTACAGCCATGCCTGAGCCCCATCTCGCGTAACCAGATACAGATTACGTAGATTAATTACAGATGTTCATTTCTTTTCTTAAAACGCGTGCAGAAATTCGTTTTCATGACATTTGAAATACGTGATGCATGAACAGATATAGACAGAAAGTAAACAATCAACATATATACCATCAAGACCAAAATAGAGTAACCTATAAGCAATTTAAACCTAACTACCCAACCGAAAGCGATTTAAAGCAAACAATTCCTTAGGGATCCTCGATACGACATCGAAGTATGGTGTAGACCGATTGGTCAGAGTAAGTCACGAAAACTTACCTCGAGCGCGCTGAATCTCGAGCTTCGTCCACGATAGTCGCTACCTAAGGAAATTTCACCAATTGACGTTAATACGAGCTTAAACTCTTAAATGTCCGAAACTAATAAAAGCCTTAACTTAGCTAATCGAAGTTTTACATAACGACTTAATGCTCGAAAATCTTGAAATCCATATTACAAGTTATTCTCGAAAACTCGAAAACTTAACAATTTATAACTTTTTCGCAATTTGATTTCTCTTCGTCCAATAACGTCCAATACGTTCAATCTATACTTAATCACGGCTAACCTATTAATTACGAGCCCTAAATCGCGTTTCTCGTCGAAACCCTAATTGAAACCCTAACCCTAAATCGAACCGAGAACTCGAAATAAACGCTCAGAGATTGTAGGTACATACCGAGGATAGCGAGAGGATGAGAAACCGTGAAGAAATCGGAACGAACGGAGGTCGGACGGAGGTCGGAAATGGTGAAGGTCGCCGGCGGCCGAGAGAGAAGGAAGCTCTCTGTCGTGCGATCCAGAGAAGAAAAGAGAGAAAGTGAGGGAGAGAAAGAGATTTGTGTTATTTTATAAAAATTGATTTGCAAATTACCATTTTGCCCTTATTTGATTTTTATATTAGTTTCGTCCTTCGTTTCGTTAATCGTCTAACGATTCGGATACTTGAAAACTTCATATTTTGCCAATAACTCCTATTCATTACCAGGGCTTTATTAAAACTGTCCGTTCACAATTTGGACCTCATTTGCTATTTTTACGAGAACGTCTTTTACTTTATGATAATAGTAATTACTCGGAATATAGCGTCACTATTCCGAAAATTCCCAAAATTTCCTTAAAATTCTAATTAATCGCTAGGATCGTAATGACGCTTTCTTTTCGTAAATCGGACCTGATTTGACATAATTACAAAAAATGTCATTATATAATAGAATAACAATAAAATATATTATATCCGAAATCCGTACAAGCCGGATATTACATCAACGGCCATGGTGTTGGCCAGGTCAGCATCCATGCGCGCCCTGCCAGCGATCCTCCGTATTGCCATGTCACTCATTTGCGCGCTCGTCCTTGCTTACTTCTGTGCGCGCTTGTTGATCCCTCGTGCGCCAATGCCTGGACACGGGAGTGATGTATACTTTGCGCGCCAAATCTCGGTCATGCGCGCCAATCCTCGGCCGTGTGTGAGATAACCCTTGCACGCCAAAATCTCGGCCATGTGTATCAATCTAAGAGGAAGATACAAAGTCAGAAGGTATCCTTGGAGCATGTATCATTGACTTTCAAGGAAGCTTGTAAGATGATAAGTATCTAGTGGAGTTCAAATACAATAATAAATATCAATCATCTATTGGCATGACACAATTTGATGCTCTATGTGTAGATCATGCGGATCTAAACATTGTTGAATAAAGACCCAAAAAAAAGTTCTTTGGGAGAATTGATAAGGGAAACTAATTACCAAATTAAATTAATCATACAAGAAATTAAAACTACTAGAACTACCAAAAGAGTTATGTAGATTAAAGGAGGAGACCATTAAACTCTAATGAATGAAATCACATAATCATTAAAATAAGATCTCAAGTGTACGCAATTTTAAAAAAAATTGGAAGCTAGCGTCAAGGTGCATTGATCTTTTCTAGATTTTGGAGAGTATTAGTGCAATTGTCTATGGAGTGGTATTACCATCTCGTTTGATTAATAAAACATTGTTTTCCATGTGTCAATGTTATCTAAATATGAACGGCATCCATCACATGTGATTGACTAGAGAGAGCTAGATCTTCATATTGGTATGACAATGGAAGACGAGTTGATAGCTATTAGGGAGACTGAATGTTCAGAACTAGAACAATTGCCAACATTAACATTGTCATGTCTCATCCCAAAAGTGCTGGATATGAGTCATGACTTCTAGATTCCTAAAGTGGAACCACACACATTTGAATCTCTATAATCACGTCTTAGTGCATGAAACTTGATTCGGTATCCTTAAATAGAATCTAGACTCAAACATACACTCGATGCATCATGAAAAATAGAGAAACATAACCACTAATCAAAATGAGAATAATTTAAATATTATATATTCTTTAATTACTAGGCCACATATTACACAACCCACAATTAATTTATAAAAGTCTTTTACATTATTAAAAGATCTAACAAAATTTTATACATAAATGAGTCATATTAACCATAACATACATTAAAAGAAAAATCATTATATTCTAATCCTATTAAAGACATCACACTTGTTTCCTCTTGCTTTTATCACCTGAGCTGGCACCATTTGTTCCTGCTAGAGGGTGAAGGACCACATAATGCACTTTGTAAAGTGCTGTAATTCTATCCTAATTTTGAAGACTTACAAACCTACAAATTTTTAAAGAAATTGAGTTATTGTATTTCTTACCTTTTTCGCCACTTATACATAGAATAATCATCCTTATGCACATAATTTTAATTATGTATACTAACCTCATATATCTCCATTTTAATAATCTATTTAATATAGATTATTTCACTTATACTTATTATATTTATATGTCCAATTTACGTACACTAATTATTCTAATACACATACACTATCCTCGCATGTATCTTAATCCATACATATCTATTCATGCATGTTTAATCAAATATTTATTTACACAAAATAACTAAATCATCTTAGCACGAGTCATTATGTCTCACTTTACGCTCCTCAATTCGTCATTTAACGTCCATTTACAAGTTATCAAAGTTAAAATTCTTACATTGGTTATTCCTTAATCAAAGTACTAACTTTGGGCATAACTTTCTCATTGCCAACTCAATCAACCTATTTTATTGTCATTATTTCATCATTTTTCATACTTTACCTATTAACTAAAAATTTGAGCAAGATATCATCTGTGTATTGGATATAACTCAAAATTAGAAAAATAACATATATAGCCAGATTATCTACTCGTACAGTTCAAGTATCTCAATAATATGATATTAAACATGCTCGAAATATAATCAACAAGGTAATTATATGTCAAACCATTGGACTACTCAATCAAGCAACTCAATGGTTCCTCCAATCCACTTGGTTAGTAAATTGACTTGATTTGATTTTAAGTGAGCCCGATTCAACAACCCACTTGACCTTACCCCACATGATAGAATGTGACCTGAAAGAGAGAGATGACTCCGCCCAGATAGAAAATGTGATTAAAGCATGCTCATGACAATTACATGCACTGAAATTTAACTAAGTATTTATACTGGGTTAACTTTTATAGGTAAGGAAAAACTCTTAGACACTCAAGACAAACATTATTCTTATTCTATTGTTAGAGTTTACGCAACCCGATGTCCAATTAAGCATGGCTGATCCATGTTTAGTGTTAAATTTCTTTCGTTGCTTTATATGTTGCTTGAGTTGCATAACGAATTTGTGTCTTGATTTTTTGTTAGTTAATTTTCTATCCCTGCAATAGGTTTTTTTATGGCTTGCCATGTTAAATCTTGGTATCCAATTTGTGATTTTTTTGGTAAACTAATTAATTTGAACAAATGGCATCACAGCCACGAATGTTTTGGTGTATCAAAACAATCAACTTTGTTTGATTTGTTTGACTCTGCATGTTTCTAAAAATTATGTTCTCATTTGGACAAAGTAGAAAAAAAAAAGATTTTTTTTTTGGCAAAAAAATATTCTCAAATAGGTCGTTGACTAACCCATCATTTGTATAGAGGCAAAGCACTAAGAGTTCTATCACCATTTGACATACTGCGGAATCCTTCAATTCAAAAGCAAGCTTGGAGATTTTCTAACAATATTTTTAGTGTTCATTTTGTAGGTAATCATGGGGAACCCTAAACCCTAAATACATCCGGCCACTTTCTATTATCTTATGGAGTTCTTCATTAAAAAGCGTAGGTGGACAAACAAACACAAATTTAGAAGACTTGTTGGACTTTCCAAAATTGCCTACAACTTGACCTTCAAAGAGTATTTGGCAAATTTGATAGTCTTCACGATCTCAAATCAAAAAGTGATTCTCATGAAAATTGTAGTCGACTTCTCTAGCTTTCAAGAATGAGATTTTGCGTTAAAATCAAAGATGATTTACTAACAAAAGATGTTGATTCTACTTTGATAACTAATCACACCAATTTGAAGATAAAGACAACCAAACAAATGGAAGAGCCTCAAGAAAGGGTTGACATAGATCAATGACGTGGATGGATGATTAAAGGTGAGAGAGAGAGAGAGAGAGAGAGAGGCATACATGGATCAAGGGTTTTTATTAGCCATTCATTTGAATACAGAAACATTTTTAATGTTTCAACAAATTCATTTCAATTTTTATTTGTTGTAGGTGTTTGAATAAGGGCCATTAATCAAGCCCTCTTTCATGTTTATGCTAAAGATTGTAATCCTCAACTTAGTGTATTTACGCACCTATTGAGGGTGGGCTTGATCAGCTTTGAATTAGACAAATTGAACACCTTGCTTTTGCAAAACCTTTGTACTTTTCTTTTCGGTTTCCTTGTGGCCGATTGAATTGTGTTTGATATCTTATCCATTCGTGAGGGTTGGTTAAGAATATCCTCATTTTAACTTCCTTTTCATTTTTTGAAGGTGAAAAAATTATAGTGGAGTTGAGGAATCTCAAACATTATCGAGTTGGAGTGCTACTAATCATCCGAAGTAGGCTTTGAGAGTGTAGGTTGTTTTTGGCATCTTATACAACCAGATTGTGATCATTTGATCATAACTTTCGTTCTAGACATTGTTCCTCACTCATGAAAAGATAAGTTATCAAAATGTCACGTTCAAATTCGTTGAAACACGTCATTTACAGTGTGCTCAATCTGAGCCTCAAGTTGTGAAAGTTTCCTTATTTGGAGAGGATATTTCCTTCAAGGGAAAATAGTTCATATTTTTTTTTTCACATTTGAAAAACTTCCTCCAAAACATTGGTTAAACTTGGTTACCGCTAGTCGTTGAGTTTTTCCTTTAGGGGATTTGTGGAAAAGGTAGATGACTTTTTGGTTAAAAATTGAAGGCTGCCTTGCATTGAAATTGTGCAAAGTAGAGATTGTTATAGTATAAATGACTTTATTTTCAATTGAACTAGGCCAAACCATGTTACTGTCGAGGTTATTTAATTACTCTATATATAATTGATTAAGTCACAAAATTTATTGTATATATTTTTTTTTTTTGTAAAGTTTTTGTCTTTGTTCTTGATTTTTTTCATGTTAGACCTTGGTGTCCAATTTGTGTGTTTCTTTTCAACATTATATTCACCATAAATTAGTCTTAAACTCACACCAATAATATCATAAGCTTAAATCGATTAATATAATTGCAAATGAAGAAGTGATTATGAGTTTCCATCCTTGAAGTCAAACTCTGACTAAAAATACAAAATTCAACTACTAACAAAATGAGGTTTAGAATCGACGTACTTTTGAAGAGCTTTGATATAGAACGAGGATTAGGAAAACATCAACACAGATCTAGCAGCATATTTCTCTTCCATTCACAACCCTCTATTTCCTCTCTCGTTCTCTTATCCCTGAGGTCTCGTTCTCTTATCTTTGAGGTAGAAGAAATGGGCTTGATGAGCTTTTTGTGAAAAAATTCAATATTTCATTAAATTTTAAATAAGTTTTTAAATTTTGATTCATGAAAAAATTGACATATTGATTCAAAAATCAATTTGACCTAATGTGTGATCTATTGTAATCTTATCTCATTTTCACTCTAGGATAAACAAGGGTTACAATAAATGATTCAATTTCTAATGCTCTGGCTTGACCTATTGACATGTCAAGTACCTGGCCACAAAATCTGTTACATCGCGTTACACACTGACACTAGTACTATCTTTTCAATATCTTGTATTTGCACGTACTTCTTTGGTTGATCAATAATCCAGACCTATGCATTACTGCAATTATAGAGTGCGGCAAATTTTGATCAATAAGGACTGCGATTCTACCTTTGAAAAATATAGTTCCCTCATTGTTAACCTCCTATCCTTCAACATGTTCTCCATTCTTCACCTGGCTTAACTTTTTTTTTTTTCAATGCCACCATTTTCTTATCTCGCTGAAGAAGCATCATAGTAGCCATCAAGTTGTAAGTGCAAGCTGTCAGGTCAACCTCACAGTAAGTACTACAAATAAAAATCACTGTCACAATTGATATCTTCCACTCACCAAGAACTAGATAGGCAAGAGATGTGAAATGCCTAGGAGGCCGATCACATGTTCTTAGACAACTCCAATTCCGTTAGGGCCGCCACGGACTTGCCGTGACATACATTTACTAAAACGCCGTTCTTTGACATAGATTTTTTTCGTTTTTCTCCTTAACACTTTCAAGAACGGACTTTGAACGATCGATCCTCTTCTATCAACATTTAAACCCTAACTTAAAACGTACGTAAAACAACTCGTTTAGGGTCGAAAAACATCATTTTAAACTTGGGACCCAAGGAAACATGAAAGACATGGGCATGGGGCGCGCCCTACCTTCGGCACGTGTGCCCCTGTGGTGCCCTGTGCGCTGGCCTTGCGTGTCGCGTGCCCACGGCGTGCGCCCCGCGCGCACCACGCGCACATCTTGCATCGCCTCGAGCGCCACCGTGTGCCCTCTAGAGGACCACACCGCACACATGTCGTGCACCACCGTGCGCCCTCTGCGGACCACGCCGTGCGCCTATCGTTCACCTATAGCGCGCATCGCGCACCTATCGCGTGTCCATGGCGCACGCACAACGCGCACCACACCACGCCGCGCACACCGCGCGCCTATTGCGCAGCCACGGCACACACCCCGCGCGCACCGCGCCACGCCACGCGCACCGCGCCACGCCGCGCGCACTGCGTGCCTATCGCTTGGCCACAGCTCACGCCCCGCACCCACTGTGCCCCTTGAGCGCAAACCGGGCACTGCGCGCCTGCCGCTCAGCCACGACGCACACCCCGCGCGCACCGTGCCACGCCACGCGCACTGCGCGGCCACGGCACACGCATCGCGTGCGCACCCCGCTACGCCCCCACGCGTGCCTGCCGCTCGCGTCCCACCGCGCCCCAGCGCCATGCGCATGGTGCCCCATGGGAGCCGATCCATCGGCCCCTCAGTCGATGGATCAGAGGCCCTCTCGGGTGCCAGAACATTATCTTCTAAGTTCTGGCCGATCCATCGGCCAAAAGCGCCGATGGGTTGGCGGGCGCTCTGATTTGCGCCCGTGTTTGGCTGATGGATCGACCAAATGCACCGATCGATTGGCGAAGCCTCTGGATTCCGCGCAAGAAACTTAGCACCCCAGCCAATAGATCGGCCACCCAGCATTGATACATCGGCTGGGCAAGGGAGCGCCCCTGCACGCCCTGCTCGGCCTCCACCTGCGCGCCCTCTCGCATCCAGTAGCGCATCCAGTGCGCTGCTGTCATGTGTCCAGCGAACCTCTCTCTTTTTCTCCCATTTTCCTTTGCATTTTCTCCACTTTTTACCTACAAACATCACCCACATCATATCCTTAATTTACTCATCTATCTCCACCTAATAAACCTTCCATTAATTCACAATTTCATATCCCTAATTCCTCAAATCCGGCTCAATATATAAACCATTTCATCGATAACGAATACATGCAGCGGAAACTCATAAAACCTCTCAAAGGTAAACCCATTCATCAAAAACTTACCCAAAACAATAATATCTCCAAGCAATTCACTATACATCCAAAATCATATGCAACTAATTTTATATCTATCATATACACCTACATTTACCAAAAATTGCTCAGAGCACACCCACGGGTCAGTTAGCCATGCTAAAACACTGCCCGCCCGCCACAAGCACCGCGCCATCGACCACCTATGCTTTGTCGTCAAGAGGAGGGTCTTCACCTTCAATTTCGTCACTTACATCATACGATTTAAATGATAAGCCTAATGCTTAGTAAGGAGTGCAATATACACGTCATATACGAGAATGCATGACTTTCGTAAAACATGTTCGTTTCGTTTCTTTAACGTTATACATGACATGGGGAAAAGGGGGATTCCACGCAGAGTAGGCACAATCACCACCTTGTCTACCCCATACACCATCTGCCTTGCCCGTGCTTGCCATATATTGGGTGTATTTGCCTTGCCCCGTGAGTTGCCATGAACGTGCCCTGCCCTACTCATACGCTAGCCCCACTTAACTAATTACATATATTACATATTCTTTACTTCGTTTACTTGAAAACATGCATGTAAAAATATTTCGTATGCTTTTAAGGAAAACATGATGCATGTGAAGAAATGCACTTAGAAGAGTTGACAATCTTCAAAGACAATTCAAAATCATATATAACTCTCGTCGAACACGACACATAATAAATAACGAACATCCTAGGCTACCTGACTCATCAAAGACTCGAAATCAATAAACTCGTTCAACCTAGCATCGTCACGATGTAGGGCCTTAAGGGCCGAAAACCTAACAAACACTTACCTGACATCCTTAGCAATGCCGTGCACCTCACTTCTAGCTTCGTTATCTAAGACATTTAACAATTCACCGTTAGAATCGATTCTAGATAAACCGTTTCTAAAACTAATGTTAACTCCTAGCTAAGGCAAATTTTCTAAAACTTCAATTTACTTAATTCAAGCATTCTATCGAGCACTTTACACTGACAAATTCCCTAAGTTAGCATTAATGGTGTTTAACTCCTCAACCACCCAAAATCCAACCTAGCAATCCACCAATAACATTATTCCAACCTAACTACCACCAACAATCATAATGTAACACCCGGTTTTACGGGATTTTGTAATTCTAGAATATAACGGCATTTTGTAAATATGTCAAATTAAGTCTGTTTTGCGAGTAAAGAGAGTTATTATAATTCTAATAATTAATATGGATTTTAAGAAAATTTCAAGAATTTTAGGAGTTGTAACGCTAATTTTACGAGAATTACGTTTCTCGTGATATGAAGGACGTTGTGATAAAAATAGTAAACGATGTCCGATTTGTGAACGGACAGTTTTAATAGAACCCTACTAATAAGTTGGATTTATTGGCGAAATAAGAAAATTTGGAGAAAACGAATCGTTCGCTAATTAAAGGAACAAAAGACGAAACAAATAGAAAATTAAAGGAAGGGCAAAATGGTAATTTTCCAAGTGAAAATTTAATAAAATCACATTTCCTCTTTCTCCTCCAGCACTCCACGTGAATTCTTCTCTGTGTTTTCCTCCTGGCGATTTCTCATCGGCGTTTCTCCTCTCCAACGAATGATTCGTCCTCCGATCGACTAGTTTTCTTCATCTTTTCTCCTCCAAACCCGACCCTAGGTACAATTTTATGGTTTTTGGAAGGTTTACTTCGATTTCTAGAGTTTAAACGATTAGAGTTTCGGTTAGGGTTTTGTTAAAACGTGGATTTAGAGTTTGAAATCGATAGGTTTACCGTATTTGAGAATATAATGGACGTATTGAGCGTTATTGGACGAAGTTAAACGATTTGTTGAGAAATGTTCGGGTTTTATGAATTTTCGAGGTTTTAGGAAACTCCGTTAATGGAGGTTTTGGTAAGTTGAACGTGAAATACTCGACGAAACGCCTCAATGAAGTATTTTAGAGTTTTAAGAAAGTTTTTAGTTAAGAGTTTCGTTATTTTTGACGCTTAAAGGTTCGAACGTGCTTTAACGACGATTGTTGTAAAATTGCCTTAGATGAACAATGCTCGTGGGCGGAGCTAGAGCTACAACGGACGCGAGGTAAGTTCTTGTGACTTACTCTGGCCGACTGGCCTACACCATATGTTGGAATTTGTGTTGTGGATTGTTGGTGCTTGGTTTGTTTAATTGTTTTGGTTGGGTAGTTTAAGTTTGGTTGTTTTTTATAGGTTAAGTATTGTTATGTTTTGATGGTATTGGTAGCGTTTTGATGGTATTCACGTTATATATGTTATATTGTGCATATTGAACTGTTCACGCATCATGGTTTTCTAAACGTCATGAAAAACAAATTTACGCATGGATTTCAAAGAGAAAGAATTGCATGCATGAAATGGCAAGTAAAGTATCATAGTAACAACACATGACATGGGGTTATCGGGGATGAAGTTCAGACCTGGCGTTCCGTGGTGAGCTGGTTTTCCTCCCTTCAGTGGTGTGGGCTGTCTAACCACTTGACGTGCCCTATCTATCTGTCGAGCGTTTCCGATAACCATAGACTGACACGTACTGATATATGAAAATGACATGGACGGTTTTCATAGCATGAGCATACATGATCATGCATATACATTTACATAGAACTTGCTGAGATTTTTATCTCATAGGTTTCTTTATGGTGTAGTGACTACGAGCAAGGTGAGGACGATGTCCCTCTACTAGACGATCGTAGCAGTTGAAGAATGATGGCCCGTGGGAGTGCGCTAGTGCAGTTGGTGCGATTTTGACCCGTGGGACTGTTTGTAAGTATTTTGGAGACACGATAGTTTGATAGAAGGATAGTTTAATTGTATAGATAGAACATTTTAGGATGATTGGTTCTGGATGGTTGATAAAAGATATTTGAATGTTTTGATAGATTTGTTTTATAGAACGTTTACTGAGTTTTTATTTAGATTTTTTTAGTAATGTTTGGAGACGTTTTAGGTTAAGCATGGATATGCTCGAGTTTTAGAGCTATCCACGCCGTTGGATTTCGTAAAGTTTGTCTCAAGTTACTTGGGTTTAGGATACATTTTGAGTGAGTTTAAGTTATGATGTTATTGTGTTTATTGGTGTTGAAGTGTGGGAAGAAGTTATGAGTTGTGAGGTTGTGTGCAGGGGAGGAAGAATATAGGAAGAAGTGGCTCTCTGGAATGGAAATTCCAGAGAACTTGCCGTCGATCGGCAGGTGATCGCCTGCTCTCTGGATTTTCCAGAGAGCGGGGCGATTGATCGCCCCTCTATATTGTAAATGGGCGATCGATCGCCACTATGAGCGGCGATCGATCGCCCCTCAGTTTTGCAAATGGGCGATATCGCCCCCTCACTTTTTCTGGAGTTGACATTTTTGCCCCTCCATGTTGTTGGCCGATGCTTTAATTGTTTTAATTGTTTTATTTAAATGTTTTCTTTAGTTTTCTTTACCTTAAATACGTTTCATCAAAAGGTTTTCAAATGTTTTCTGCTTAAACGTTAAACTTATAGTTTATAAGGATAAAAAAAAATTTTATACGGGAAATTAAGGGAATAGTTTAAGGGACGTTATAGTTATGGTATCAGAGCCCCCGGTTTTAAAATCGGTTTTATAGACTGCTCGACTGCACAGCCACTACGCGGACATCCTTCCTCAACTGTAAGTACGTTTTATTTTATTTTCTTGTTTTGTTTCTTAGGATTATTTGTGCTGACCTTTATAGGAGATATAAAATGGTCCGTGGTAGAGATGTTAGGGACGAAGCCCTGGATAGGCTGAAGGATTTACTCAATCGTCAGGCCCAGCATATAGACCGACAAGCTCAGCTTTTAGATAGGTAATCTCGTCAGCTCGAGATATTGACAAACCGAGAAGGCCCAAGGACCCAAGGGGTGGTGGGCCCAAGTAACCACGGTACGAGGAGGATGGGCAAGGAAGAAATTAAACAAAGCCGACGAAAGCGCATGCGAGGAACTTCTCGAAGGCCTCTGTGTCCTGAATGCCAGAAGGAGCACTATGGCAATTGTAGATTGGGCACAGATAAGTGCTTTCGATGTGGAGTGATGGGCCACTATGTCAAGGACTGCCCGAAGCCAGGCAGGGACCGACCGGGCAGAAATCAGAAAAATGTTACACTAAAGATGCCTGCCTTGACTGGAGAAGAAGAAACTGCTCAACCTTCAGCTGTTTCAGGTAGAGTTTATTTTAATAATTATAGAATGAATAATATTAGAATGAAGACTTTCGTTTAAAAAATGTAGTTTCGTTTCTTTAACGTTATACATGACATGGGGAAAAGGGGGATTCCACGCAGAGTAGGCACAATCACCACCTTGTCTACCCCATACACCATCTGCCTTGCCGTGCTTGCCATATATTGGGTGTATTTGCCTTGCCCCCGTGAGTTGCCATGAACGTGCCCTGCCCTACTCATACGCTAGCCCCACTTAACTAATTACATATATTACATATTCTTTACTTCGTTTACTTGAAACATGCATGTAAAATATTTCGTATGCTTTTAAGGAAACATGATGCATGTGAAGAAATGCACTTAGAAGAGTTGACAATCTTCAAAGACAATTCAAAATCATATATAACTCTCGTCGAACACGACACCTAATAAATAACGAACATCCTAGGCTACCTGACTCATCAAAGACTCGAAATCAATAAACTCGTTCAACCTAGCATCGTCACGATGTAGGGGCCTTAAGGGCCGAAAACCTAACAAACACTTACCTGACATCCTTAGCAATGCGTGCACCTCACTTCTAGCTTCGTTATCTAAGACATTTAACAATTCACCGTTAGAATCGATTCTAGATAAAACCGTTTCTAAAACTAATGTTAACTCTAGCTAAGGCAAATTTTCTAAACTTCAATTTACTTAATTCAAGCATTCTATCGAGCACTTTACACTGACAAATTCCCTAAGTTAGCATTAATGGTGTTTAACTCCTAACCACCCAAAATCCAACCTAGCAATCCACCAATAACATTATTCCAACCTAACTACCACCAACAATCATAATGTAACAACCCGGTTTTACGGGATTTTGTAATTCTAGAATATAACGGCATTTTGTAAATATGTCAAATTAAGTCTGTTTTGCGAGTAAAGAGAGTTATTATAATTCTAATAATTAATATGGATTTTAAGAAATTTCAAGAATTTTAGGAGTTGTAACGCTAATTTTACGAGAATACGTTTCTCGTGATATGAAGGACGTTGTGATAAAAATAGTAAACGATGTCGATTTGTGAACGGACAGTTTTAATAGAACCCTACTAATAAGTTGGATTTATTGGCGAAATAAGAAAATTTGGAGGAAAACGAATCGTTCGCTAATTAAAGGAACAAAAGACGAAACAAATAGAAAATTAAAGGAAGGGCAAAATGGTAATTTTCCAAGTGAAAATTTAATAAATCACATTTCCTCTTTCTCCTCCAGCACTCCACGTGAATTCTTCTCTGTGTTTTCCTCCTGGCGATTTCTCATCGGCGTTCTCCTCTCCAACGAATGATTCGTCCTCCGATCGACTAGTTTTTCTTCATCTTTTCTCCTCCAAAACCCGACCCTAGGTACAATTTTATGGTTTTTGGAAGGTTTACTTCGATTTCTAGAGTTTAAACGATTAGAGTTTCGGTTAGGGTTTTGTTAAAACGTGGATTTAGAGTTTGAAATTGATAGGTTTACCGTATTTGAGAATATAATGGACGTATTGGGCGTTATTGGACGAAGTTAAACGATTTGTTGAGAAATGTTCGGGTTTTATGAATTTTCGAGTTTTAGGAAACTCCGTTAATGGAGGTTTTGGTAAGTTGAACGTGAAATACTCGACGAAACGCCTCAATGAAGTATTTTAGAGTTTTAAGAAAGTTTTTAGTTAAGAGTTCGTTATTTTTGACGCTTAAAGGTCGAACGTGCTTTTAACGACGATTGTTGTAAAATTGCCTTAGATGAACAATGCTCGTGGGCGGAGCTAGAGCTACAACGGACGCGAGGTAAGTTCTTGTGACTTACTCTGGCCGACTGGCCTACACCATATGTTGGAATTTGTGTTGTGGATTGTTGGTGCTTGGTTTGTTTAATTGTTTTGGTTGGGTAGTTTAAGTTTGGTTGTTTTTTATAGGTTAAGTATTGTTATGTTTTGATGGTATTGGTAGCGTTTTGATGGTATTCACGTTATATATGTTATATTGTGCATATTGAACTGTTCACGCATCATGGTTTTCTAAACGTCATGAAAAACAAATTTACGCATGGATTTCAAAGAGAAAGAATTGCATGCATGAAATGGCAAGTAAAGTATCATAGTAAACAACACATGACATGGGGTTATCGGGGATGAAGTTCAGACCTGGCGTTCCGTGGTGAGCTGGTTTTCCTCCCTTCAGTGGTGTGGGCTGTCTAACCACTTGACGTGCCCTATCTATCTGTCGAGCGTTTCCGATAACCATAGACTGACACGTACTGATATATGAAATGACATGGACGGTTTTCATAGCAATGAGCATACATGATCATGCATATACATTTACATAGAACTTGCTGAGATTTTTATCTCATAGGTTTCTTTATGGTGTAGGTGACTACGAGCAAGGTGAGGACGATGTCCCTCTACTAGACGATCGTAGCAGTTGAAGAATGATGGCCCGTGGGAGTGCGCTAGTGCAGTTGGTGCGATTTTGACCCGTGGGACTGTTTGTAAGTATTTTGGAGACACGATAGTTTGATAGAAGGATAGTTTAATTGTATAGATAGAACATTTTAGGATGATTGGTTCTGGATGGTTGATAAAAGATATTTGAATGTTTTGATAGATTTGTTTTATAGAACGTTTACTGAGTTTTTATTTAGATTTTTTTAGTAATGTTTGGAGACGTTTTAGGTTAAGCATGGATATGCTCGAGTTTTAGAGCTATCCACACCGTTGGATTTCGTAAAGTTTGTCTCAAGTTACTTGGGTTTAGGATACATTTTGAGTGAGTTTAAGTTATGATGTTATTGTGTTTATTGGTGTTGAAGTGTGGGAAGAAGTTATGAGTTGTGAGGTGTGTGCAGGGAGGAAGGAATATAGGAAGAAGTGGCTCTCTGGAATGGAAATTCCAGAGAACTTGCCGTCGATCGGCAGGTGATCGCCTGCTCTCTGGATTTTCCAGAGAGCGGGGCGATTGATCGCCCCTCTATATTGTAAATGGGCGATCGATCGCCACTATGAGCGGCGATCGATCGCCCCTCAGTTTTGCAAATGGGCGATATCGCCCCCTCACTTTTTCTGGAGTTGACATTTTTGCCCCTCCATGTTGTTGGCCGATGCTTTAATTGTTTTAATTGTTTTATTTAAATGTTTTCTTTAGTTTTCTTACCTTAAATACGTTTCATCAAAAGGTTTTCAAATGTTTTCTGCTTAACGTTAAACTTATAGTTTATAAGGATAAAAAAAAATTTTTATACGGGAAATTAAGGGAATAGTTTAAGGGACGTTATAGTTATGGTATCAGAGCCCCCGGTTTTAAAATCGGTTTTATAGACTGCTCGACTGCACAGCCACTACGCGGACATCCTTCCTCAACTGTAAGTACGTTTTATTTTATTTTCTTGTTTTGTTTCTTAGGATTATTTGTGCTGACCTTTATAGGAGATATAAAATGGTCCGTGGAAGAGATGTTAGGGACGAAGCCCTGGATAGGCTGAAGGATTTACTCAATCGTCAGGCCCAGCATATAGACCGACAAGCTCAGCTTTTAGATAGGTAATCTCGTCAGCTCGAGATATTGACAAACCGAGAAGGCCCAAGGACCCAAGGGGTGGTGGGCCCAAGTAACCACGGTACGAGGAGGATGGGCAAGGAAGAAATTACACAAAGCCGACGAAAGCGCGTGCGAGGAACTTCTCGAAGGCCTCTATGTCCTGAATGCCAGAAGGAGCACTATGGCAATTGTAGATTGGGCACAGATAAGTGCTTTCGATGTGGAGTGATGGGCCACTATGTCAAGGACTGCCCGAAGCCAGGCAGGGACCGACCGGGCAGAAATCAGAAAAATGTTACACTAAAGATGCCTGCCTTGACTGGAGAAGAAGAAACTGCTCAACCTTCAGCTGTTTCAGGTAGAGTTTTATTTTAATAATTAATAGAATGAAGAATATTAGAATGAAGATGTAGTATAGAGTAAGAATTCGAAAGTAATTGTCGGATAATAGATAGGAGTAGGTTTGAAAATAGAGAGGTAAGAGAATGGTAGAAGGTGGGTAAGAAGAGTTCTTAAGTGAACCTTGACAATAAGGCAGTAGATAGATGCGAGACCATATAGGCCTTATAGAAAGAGAGTTATGTGGTAGTAGGATTAACATGACCTAACCACAGGAAGTTGCACACTTAGAATTGAGTTATCGTAAGAACGATACAACTTACAATATGTAAGATTTAAAGAGATAGAAACCGATCCTAGTTGACAAACCATTAGAGTTTAGAATGTGATCAATCGAGGAGAAATTTAAAGCTTAGATATAAGATTTACTAGGGAATGTTCTAGATTGTCAAGGTATCGTTAGTACGTACAGGTAGATAAGAAAATATAGCAGGAATTTAAATAACCTAGATCCACGATAAAGTTGGGAGCACCTAGACAAAGATGACACTCAAAAGTTTAGTTTAAGTAGATTGTTGAAGGGGTATGCAATGCGGCGACTTCTTTTGTAAAGGGATGATGGTTATACAAAAACGTAATGCTCGAATTACGAGTTTGGTCGATCCCCAAGAGATAAGTATATTCTTAGAAGACTAGTCGATAATGAACGACTGCCCAATTTGTGAAAGGATTTCGACCAACTTACTATAAGAGGGAGACGTAGCAAAGTTAAGAGTAATCAGTGAGTAGTAGACGCTTCGTGCATTGGGAAGCGCTAAGTGGAGGTTATGAAGCAGAGGCCTAAGAACTACGAAGAAATTAGGAACACAAACGTGATAATTACTGAAAGAAAAGTTTAGCACTCTAAATCAGATGTCGTGTTTTGAAGTTTAAGGTAACTAGTATGACCATAGAGGAGGTGGTGATTTAACTGGAGTCAGGTTATGGTTAATACGGTTTGAGTTGAGAGCCGCAAAAATGTAAGGCTTACCTCCGAGATGGAAGTAAGAACATTGGTGTACGAGGGAAATAGAAGAGTAAGATTTGGGGGTTAGAGGAGATTGGAATTGAGGGCGTAAACTTATCTGCAACAAGTTTGCAAACAAGAAGACCGTTGAATGAGTCATGGTAAAGGAGTTAAGTGGAATAATTAGAACCCGACTAGAAGGAACAAAAGGATATGGACCATCGGGTAACTTGAGAGAAGTCCATGTGCGACATTTGAGGTAAGTGCGGGGGATTGTTAGATTCAATGCGAAATTAAGATTAGAAGTTTAACTCAATGGTTAGTGCCAAATGAATAGTGAAATTTGCAATTTTAGTGGTTCGACTCGTATTTGACAAGTCGAGACCAATGGATACATAAATAACTCAAGGTTAGAAGGAATAATTTAGAGTAAATCCATGCGAGACTTAGGGACTTGACTGTGCTCAAAGTTAATGGAGAGTTAAGTTAGACGAATGAGCATATTGTAGATAGTATAAACGTTTCAGTTAGGACATAACGAAGGAACTCCTTAACGTGACTTAGAATGAAATGTGAGATTTATAGGATTTAATTTACAAGTGAGCATTGGTCTTAAGATAGTAGCAACTTAAGCTCTCAGTTAAACCTGTTGAGGCCTTGAATGTATTTTCGGGGAAATAGTTGGCGAAAAATAGCAATAGAAAGAGTTAAGTTGTGAGAACCGCGTCGAAACAGGGATCGAGGTTGGTGAGTTACCCGAGAAAGTATGTGACGTAGGATATTATTGATGGGATACCTTGCGAAATATAGAGAATGGAATTCTAGTTGAGAAGCTCACATGGAAATAGTTATTAAGACCCGTGAAGTGTCCAAGGAAGGGTACAATTGGGGTACCGTTGACGAAGAAGTTATACAGGAGCATTACTAGAGAAATGTAGACTCGGATTGTTGTGGTAGTGACTAAGGTTAAGGCCAACGAACTTATACCCGAGTTTAGTGTACAGCTCCGATATATATATATATAGAAATTGTTATACCCGATAGGTGGATAAGGTCGTAGTGTAGTTGAGATTTAGTGTAACACCCGAAATAACGACCAGGTGATTTCCTTAACTGTTTTAACGGTCGTGTTTAGTTAATTTTCCCGGTTTGGAATATTATGCCGAGTTTAATTAATTACATGTGGATTTAAACTAGGTTGGGTGGCAAAGTTGTAATAATGGAGGTTTGAGACCGGTATTTAAAGACAATGGAAAGGGTTCAAACTTCATTTAAACCACTGTAGCCGACATCTTCTACTCTAGGCGACTTCTTCTCTCCCGAGCTCTTGCTCTCTGTTTCTAGTGATCCTTCTCGTCGACGACCGGCTTCAGACCTACATTCCCTACGAATCCACGCCCAAGGTATGAAATAGGCAAGGTAGTTATCTGTTAGTTGTTAAGCTCTGATTTCAGCTCGGTGTTGAAGTTTTGGATTCTTCAATGACCGAGTATTAATAAGGATATTTTAGAAGCTGAGAGTGGTAATGTCATTCCGAATCGATTCTGGACATTTAAAATAACCAACCCTGAGTAATCAATAGTCAGGTCTGTCTATTTCGGTTTTGGATTCAGACTGCACAGAGTATTAGACTAAGGCTTCGGGAATGACTTTAGCTATTAAATCTTAGATTGACTTGAGATTTAGAACTACTAGGATTTTGTTTTAACTACTGCAATGTGAATGTTTAGGTGAAAAATTCTGAAGAAAAGGAGCTCAAGTTGCTAAGGAAAACAGGTAAGTGAATGTATAGGTTTCTCGGTCATTAGGACCCTACATCAAAGGATGCTAGGTAGAAACTCATACGATGATTTGTAGTTCCCTTATGTTACTGTCTAACATTATGTTGATGATTAGTTCAATGGTAAGGTCTCATGTTGGATAGTGCTCTATTCTGTAGCTTGATGATTTAAGAATTTCCATGTACATGCATCATGACTATTTTATGCATATGAAAATGTTTTAAGAGCATGGTTTTCTCACGAACAAAGTAAGAAGATAAAACTTATGCAACGTGGACTAAGTGAGGGTTGGAGGCGGTTCGGCGTATGTCACAGTCCAAAAGAGGGACATATGAATACGACCCGCAGTAGGGACCAAGATCAAACTCACTGTCGAACCCCCTTTACCGGCACAAATCCTCTCTTATTCCACACAACTTAAATGAAGAATATGATCAAAGATTATGAATGATGAATATGATCCATGACTATGAATGATGATTACGAGCAAAGATATGAACAACAAAAGACTCGTGAACATGTATTTTTCCGAATCATGCATTCATGCATCCGTGTTAGTGTTGCATTCCTTACTAAGCATTAGGCTTATAGTTAAACCTTATGATGTAGGTGAAGAGCTAACAGGTGAGGATTTCCAATCCAGAGATGATGTTTAAAGCTGGTTGCTGGAGGATGCTCAGTATGACAGTGCAAGGCTGGACAGGCGATTAAGTCCCCTGGTTATGCTCATAGTATGTGAGTAAAGTTTATGATAAACAGATGCCTAAGTATAATAGAATTTCTTATAACAATAAAGTTCGGATTTGATTGATAGACTTCAGAGTCTGATAATGATTTTAAATATTATCGAATGGTCTGTTTTGCTTAAGTCTTCCTCTATGTGTATTCTGGATGAGTCTATGATTCTCACTCTTTGAGGTTTATAGTTACTAAGTTAAGATTTGGGTGAGTTGTGGTACTTTCCTGTTGAATGAAGTTGTTTGATGATTATAGTGTTTCACTGCTGTACGATAGAAGCTGGATGAGGAAATCATCCGGCTGACGTCATCGGCAGATGTCAAATGATAGGAGTTGAACAATTAGTATGTTTCCTCACCGGATGATGTAGTATGTTTAGTCACCGGATGATGGGAATGTAGTTGTCGTTTAGTCACCGGATGATGAAAATGTGGTTTTGTCGCCTAGTGACCGGCAGATCAAGTGTATTTAGGTTACCGGATGATGTAAATGTCATTTTGTCCTCTAGTGACCGGTAGATGTAGAGTATTTCAAACATCGGATGAAGTAAGTGAGTCACGTGCATTGCACATGGTAACCGGATGATGTAGGTTTTCACTACCGACTGAAGCAAGCTCTGTGCTTGTCGTCTAGCGATCGGCATGTGTGAGTCTTATGTTTCACTGGTTGGTCATCGGGCGATGTAGTGTATTTTAATCACCGGTAGATGTACTCTATCGGAAGATATATTAAAGGAGCACGTGGTTTGCACATGTATATCAGTAGATGTCTACTGCTGGAAAGAAATTAATGTGTTACGTGGCGGGCACGTGACCGTCAGTAGATGTGGGTTTATTTCTCTATCGGTAGATGCAGATTAAAAGCTGGAGCTTCCGCTCATCGGCTGAAGTATTCTACACTGCCCGTCGGCAGATGTGTGCTGTATTTCATTAACTGAGCAATGTTTAATAAATCGCGTGAAGTGTCTTGAGTTAAGTTTGATTCTTTTTTTTTTTTTTTAAAAAGAAAAGAACAGGGGCATATCCTAAATAAGAATAGTAAAGATATACAAGCAAGTTTAAAAGAGTCATGGTTTGGTCTCGGCCCTACTGGGGTCGTTACAATTATGGTATCAGAGCAAAATCGGGTTCTAAAACCGATTCTGCAGACTGCCTTCCAGTACTGACTGTCACATGAGCACACTCCAGCAACTGTAAGTGTTTATGATTCTAGCAATGTCGTTAAGTTAAGATGTGTTTATGACTAATTGTTTAGGAATCCCAAGATGGTGAGAGGTCAACAGAGAGATGATAACGTGGATAGTCACACTATTGCTCAACTAACTGAGTTAGTAATTCGCCAATCCCGCCAAGTTGAGCAGCTCATGACCGCCAGGGAAGAACAAGGGAATTCGAGTACGAATATTGCCCGAGAACATGGGGATGAGCGTTTTCACCGGCTTCGACCCCCGACTTTCAATGGTCAAGTTTCAGATCCTGTTTTTGCTGAAGAATGGATTCGAAAGATGTAGGACATATTCAAGTATGCAAAGGTGGACGAGGGAGATAAGGTCACATGTGCCGTCTATCATTTGGAACTGGATGCGAGGCATTGATGGGACTCGATTCAGGGCACGACTGATGTAGGAGCTATGACCTGGGGAAGGTTGAAGAGTGCCTTCTTTGACAAATATTTTAATCGAACTGTTCGGGCCAGTAAGAAAAAGGAGTTTATGAATCTACGACAGACTGGTTCTGTAACGGATTACATATGCAGATTTGAGACCTTGTCTCGATTTGCATCCCGTCTGGTAGAGGATGAGGAGGATAAGATCTATCAGTTTGTTCAAGGACTGAAGCCAAGCTTGTATATGAAAGTGAAAACTGCTGGTATCTACAATGTGCCGTATACCGAAGTCACAGCTAAGG
This sequence comes from Begonia masoniana, assembly GCA_022432975.1. NCBI lineage: Eukaryota > Viridiplantae > Streptophyta > Magnoliopsida > Cucurbitales > Begoniaceae > Begonia > Begonia masoniana. The sequence goes on along the minus strand of CM039504.1, from coordinate 41,562,589 downwards.
CCTTGGAAATGGAGGAGGCTGAAATAACAGTGTATGAGCAGCGTGATCAGTCAAAGAAGACTACCAAGGATGTTCAACAGCCACCACGACAGAACAAGGGCTGGCAGCCACAGCAGAACAGGGGACCACAACAGCTGAAAGGTGTGAAGAGGCCTTACAACCAGAATGATGACCAAGGAAAATGAAAGAGGCCTCTGGCGCCCTTATGCCCCACCTGTCAGAAGAACCACCCTGGCGAATGCAAGTTGCGTTCTGGCCGCTGTTTCAGATGTGATAAGGTTGGACATATAGTCAGAGACTGCCCCATGCCGCTATATCAGAACCGTGCAAAGGTAGCACCTAGAGTTTATGCTATGATGGAAGATGAGGAAGCCGAGCAGCATACAGTCATAACAAGTACCATTATGATCTGTAGTTTTGCTGCTTACACACTTTTAGATACAGGAGCCACACACTCGTTTATATCAACCTTGTTTGTATGCAATCACAACTTAGAACTTTCACCAGCCGAAAGGTCATATAATGTTATGTTACCATCAGGGAAGTCCCTACGTTCTGAACAGATTGTTAAAGGTGATGTTGTGTCCTTAGGAGGTAAGAAACTATATGTAGAACTGATTGTAATTGACATGAAAGGGTATGAGGTGATATTAGGAATGAATTGGTTATTCAGGCATTATGCCACAATAAGTTGTAGATCTGGGATGGTTGATTTTCGACCCCCATATGGTGATCATTATTCATTCCAAGCCATTCCTAAGATAAGTAAAATGCCGATTATATCCCCCTTAGAGATTCATTGATTATTGAAAAATGGATGTGAGAGTTACCTGGCTAGTGTAATGGATGTTTGGATGAGGATAGAGTAGAATTACAGGATATTCCCATAGTCCGAGAGTTCCCTGAAGCATTTTTGGATGATTTGCCTGGTTTGCCACCTGATAGGGAAGTAGAGTTTGTAATAGATACGCCCTAGCAGTTCTCCTTGGGGTGCACCTGTCTTATTCGTTAAAAAGAAAGATGGTTCCCTTAGAATGTGTATAGATTACAGGGAATTGAACAAGTTGACAATTAAGAATAAGTACCCATTGCCCCGAATTGATGACTTGTTTGACCAATTACAAGGAGCTAAAGTTTTTTCAAAGATTGACTTGCGTTCAGGGTATTACCAACTGAAGGTTAAGGAGAGTGATATACCTAAGACTGCCTTCAGGACCCGTCATGGACATTATGAATTCCTTGTAATGTCATTTGGACTGACTAATGCACCAGCAGCCTTTATGGACCTGATGAATCGAGTGTTTCGTGATTACTTGGACAAGTTTGTAATTGTGTTCATAGATGATATCTTAATTTATTCACGGACTAAAGTTGATTACGAGGAACATTTAAGGATAGTTTTGACAACCCTGAAACAGCAGCAACTCTATGCAAAGCTGTCAAAGTGTGAATTCTGGCTAGATAAAGTCAACTTCTTAGGTCATATTGTTTCTGCCAATGGCATATCAGTAGATCCAACTAAAATTCAGGCTGTTAAGGATTGGCCACAACCAAGGAATGCTAGTGAAGTCCGTAGTTTTCTTGGTTTGGTAGGGTATTACAAGAAGTTCATCAAAGGATTTTGTAACGCCCCTATAACTGTACCCATTTACCCGTATAAATTTTTCATTTTATTTTACACTTTAAGCGGAAACTAAATCGGAATTGAAGTCGTTAGTGTTGTTTGGAAAACCATTTAAAACATACATAAAATTGTTTGATAAAACAAGTAAAACTATTTAATTAAAAAAAAACTAATTTTAATTAAAAACAATCGGGAGGGTAAAACTGTCCAGCCATGAAAACAGAGGGCAGCGACCAGACGCTGCAGCATGCAGCGCCTGATCGCTGCATGCTATGCAACATGCAGCGATCACGATCGCTGCATGCTGTGCAGAGATCGATCGCTGCACACTCTGTGCAGCTATCCACCAGCGATCCTCCATTGCCTTCGATCGCCATCTCTCTTTCTCTTCTCTTCACTTTTCTCTCTTTGTTTTCCAAGTACTCTCTGGAAACTCCAGAGAGCAAAACCACAATTTGCTCTCTGGAATCCAATTTCCAGAGAGCAATACTTCTACAGATAACAACCTAAAAATCAACTTCCATAATTTAACGCAATACTTTAAAAGTGATAAAATTTCCTAAAAACAAACAGCGTGGATAGCTCTAAAAATCGAGCCTATCCGTAACAACCTGAAAACATTTCAAAACATTTCCTATAACATTCGAATAAAAAACTTAACAAAACGTTTTAAATACGATTACCAAAACATTTGAAACGTCAAAAGTAAACCTATCAACTACCAGACCAAGCATCCTAATATGTTCTATACAAATTAACATCAGCCCAAACATCACGAAAATCCCAAAATCTATACCTACTCCCCCCACGGGTCAAAACGCGCCTCGACTGCCCAGCGCACTCCCACGGGCCATCATCCATCAACTGCCTCAGACATCAGAAGGAGGAACGTCGTCCTCACCTGGATCTACGTCACCTATAACGTCACCTACACCATACAGACATCTATGAGATAATGAAATCTCAGTAAGCTTCGTAAATGCAGATGCATGCGTGCGTATGCCATTCAGAAAACATGCAGATTCAGATTCAGATACAGATTCATTATGTCGCAGACAGACAGATTGTCACCGAGATCGCAACCCACTAACCGGAGAGAGCCCATCCTGCGGTCGGACTACTCTTTCCAGCTAGAGGAGGGGGGTACACGCTTGCAACACGCACAGCCGTGCCTGAGCCCCACCTCGCGTGACCAGATACAGACAGATTATGTTCATTCATTACAGAGGTTCATTTCCTTTTCTTAAAACACGTGCGAAAATTCATTTTCATGACATTTGAAATACGTGATGCATGAACAGATATGAGCATAATATAAACATACAACAAACAGGCACATGTATACCATCAAGACTGTAAATGAAATAACCTACAAAACGTTTAAACCTAACTACCCAACCAAAGCAATTAAAACAAACGATCCTTTGACATCCTCGACGCGACATCGAAATACGGTGTAGGCCAATCGGCCAGAGTAAGTCACGAGAACTTACCTTGAGCGCACAGATTCTCGAGCTTTGTCCAAGAGAGTCGTTCACCTAAGCAATTCAAAGCGTTTATCGTTAAAACGAATTTAAACTTCTAAACGTCCAAATTCAACGAAACCTTAACTAAGGAATTCCTTAAATCTTCTAACTCATCAAATCGAGATACTTAAACGACTAATTCATGCTCGATGGTTCGAAATTACAATTAACGAACTTTTCCAAAAATTCCTAATTTTTAACCTTTTCACGATTTGATTTAACTTCGTCCAATAACGTCAAATACGTGCAATATATACTTAATCAAGGCTAACCTATTAATTACGAACCCTAATTCGCGTTTTTAACGAAAATAAACCGAAACCCTAAACGGAAACCTAATGCTAAACCGGTCCGAAAACTGAAAATCGCTGCTCTAGAATTATAGATTCATACCTAGGATAGCGATTGGAGGAGAAATCACGAAGAAAACGGAACGAACGGGAGGCAAAACGGAGCTCGGCGTGGGTCGGCAGAGAAGAAATCGCACTCGGCCGTGGGAGGAAAAGAAATTTCCAGAGAAGAAGTGTTCTGGCGAGGGAGAGAGAAGTGATTTCTCATTTTATTAAATTTAGATTTGCAAAATTACCATTTTGCCCTTAGCTCATGTTTCGTCCTTCGGTTCGTTAATCGTCCAACTATTCGGGTTCACCAACTCTCCTTATTTCACCAACAAGTCCAACTTATTATTTAGGATTTAATAAAACTGTCCGTTTGCAATTTGGACCTCGTTTGCTATTTTTCCGAGAACATCTTTTATATTACGAGGAATGTATTTACTCGAAACATAACGTTTAATCTCCGAAAATTCCCATAATTTTCTTAAAATTCTTATTATTCGTTATGATCATAATGACGCTTTCCGTTTGCGAAACTGATTTGATTTGACATATTTACGAAAAATGCCATATATATCTAAAATATGAATATAATATATTAAATCCAAAATCCGTACAAGCCGGATATTACATTCCACCCACCTTATTTAGAATTTTGTCCACAAAATTAAATCATGCAAACAAATCAGGATACTTAGTCATCATATCCTGTTGTCGTTCCCACGTAGCCTCTTCCACCTCGTGATTCCGCCATAGAACTTTAACTAGCGAAATTTCTTTGTTGCGCAAAATCTTGATGGAAGTCTCCAAAATACGTACCGGCCTCACCTCATAGCTCAAGGTAGGCTGTACCTCGATCTCGGTAGCCTCCACGATATGCGACGGGTCGCGCAAGCACTTCCGAAGCATAGATACATGAAACACGTCGTGGATACCCTCCATAGAAGCTGGAAGCTGCAGTCTATACGCCAACTTCCCGATCCTCTTCAGAATAGGAAAGGGCCCCACATAACGAGGTTTTTCTATCCTTCCTTCCCGATCTCAATTAAGGTTTGAAAGAGGGAAAAAGTAGAATTATGAAGTCGCCGTCGTCTGCAACTGCAATGCATTCGGACAGGGTCATCGAGTCGCCGAGTTGCGAAGCAAATAAGATCGGACGGCAATCCTCAACCGTGTATCAGATTGGAACCGGTTTTTTTTTTTTTGCTCTGAAGTCATTTTTCCCTGGTTGTTTTTGCCAAAATTTGGACCCCCTAAATAATACGTAATTAGAATTAATTTTTTAATTACGTGATATGATGAAACTTATGACCTCTTCAACTTCAAAGGGTC